>PVIY010035008.1:0-26671 GCA_004026745.1 Myrmecophaga tridactyla
CATCAGGTGCGGATGATGTGTTAGCCTCACGCCACGAACTTTGCCAATTGGTCCAGAAATACTCCGATGACTAAGCAGCCCCCACCCTCCAGCGGAGGGACTGAAAGGGAAATTCCCATCCTTGCCAGTGGGATTCCTGTATATTGGTGCCTTCCTGACAAAGCAAACCCTCTTTGAGTGACACACTCTCACCTTAGCTATATTTATAGGTTCAACTGGGCTCCCACAAGCCTGTCTCCTGCTTGCCCCCCAGAAGGCTTCGCCTCCCCTCTGGGGAATGCCGAGCTGATAGACCACCATGCACCCGAGTCTCTAAGTTCCAGGGGAGAGGCAGGGTGCCTCAACTTAGCCTCCAGTACTATCACACCTGAACACTCATCCAGGTTTAACTTGGAGCTCTCCAAGTTCTAAAGCTGCATGTGTAATTGAAGTCAATTTTTAAAACTTATATCATTTTTCTGAATAGCAGAATCGTGCCAGCTCCCATTACAGAATGTATCTTAGTCAATCCAAAATCAAACCCATGTGAGCTACTACTCAACAATAAAAAGGAGCAAATGTTGATGAATGTGACAACTTGGATGGATTTTAAGGGAAAGCTTCTAGTTACAAAAATTTTGACTCATCCATTGGATATTATCTTATGATTAGAAAAACAGGTTTATGATGATATTTTTCATTATTTGGTTAAAAGCATAAAGTACTAGTTTGCAGTAGAACAAATCTTTCACTACAAACAAAGAGAAAAGCCAGTCTTAAAAAGTTGCATATTGTAAGAGTCCACTTTATGTAACCTTCTTGATATGAAGAATTTATAGAAATGGAAAATCAATGAGTGATTTCCAGGGGTTAGGGAAGTGGGGAGAGAGGGAGGTGTTGATGGCAACAAAAGGATAAGCAGAGGGCCCCTTGGGAAGGAGCGTCTCTGTGTCTTGACTGTGGTGGGTACGCCCAATCTACATATATGATAAAAGTGCATAGAACTAAACACACATGCACACAGATACAAATGAGTGCCTATAAATCGGTGAAGTGTTAATAATGTCAATGGATTGCAACAATGCCAATATGCTGATCGAGGTACTTACTATAGTTCTGAAGGATGTCACCACTGGAAGAGTTGAATGCAGGTAGAGGCAGGGAGATGTAGCTAGAGACAGGTGGCTGCAGCTGCATGCAGGTGGATACAAGTGAATGCAGGATTTCTTACAACTACCTGTGACTCTACATTATTCCCATGGAGCAGCAGAATACAGGAGCATTTAAGAGTGTTACTCAGAGGCAAAGAACCCCCCACCCACCCACCCCCATTACCTACAGTTTCTGGGAACCTGGGCATGTTACCTGACCTTCCAGACCCTCAGATGCACAATAAGAACAGTGGGGCCATCCAGAGGGCAGGCTTTGTTTTTTATTTTTTGGCTTGTTTTTTTGTTTGTTTGTTTGTTTTGTTTTGTGTTTTGCATGGCCAGGCACAGGGAATTGAACCCAGGTCTCTGGCATGGCAGACAAGAACTCTACCTGCTGAGCCACTGTGGCTTGCCCAGCCTTTGTTTTTATTTACACATGTGATTTAATCAAGAGTGGTTGTTAAACTAGATTAGACGACATGTCTCCATCCATTTGGGTGGGTCTTGATAAGTTTCTGGAGACCTATAAAAGAGGAAACATTTTAGAGAATGAAAGAGATTCGGAGAGAGCAGAGAATGCTGTAGCACCACAAAGCTGCGTCCACCAGTCAGTGACCTTTGGAGATGAAGAAGGAAAATGCCTCCCAGGGAGCTTCATGAAATAGGAAGCCAGCAGAGAAAGCTAGCAGATGATGCCGTGTTTGCCTTGTGCCCTTCCAGCCAAGAGAGAAATGCTGACCATGTTCACCGTGTGCCTTCTCACTTGAGAGAGAAACCCTGAACTTCTTTGGCCTTCTTGAACCAAGGTATCTCTCCTTGGAAGCTTTAGATTGGACGCTTCTATAGACTTGCTTTAATTGGGACATTTTCTCGGCCTTAGAATTGTACACTAGCAACTTATTAAATTCCCCTTTTTAACATGCCCAGGTTCCCAGGAACCGTAGGTAGTGGGGGGGGGGGTTCTTTGCCTCTGAGTAACACTCTTAAATGCTCTTGTATTTCCGCTGCTCCATGGGAATAATGTAGAGTCACAGGTAGTTGTAAGAAATCCTGCATCCACTGGTATCCATCTGCATGCAGCTGCAGCCACCTGTCTCCAGCTGCATCCCCCTGTATCTACCTGCATTCAACTCTTCCAGTGGCAACATCCTTCAAAACTATAGTACAGTACCTCGACCAGCATCTTCAGGGAAATGATCTGATTACAGTTTCAAACATACAGTATAGAATAGGGATTATTCTACCTTTATGAAATGGGATTTTGATTAAAATATGGCTTTTCTAGGGGACATACATCTTTTCAAACCAGCACACTCTCTATAATCTTATTTTTATAAAATGCAGATTTTCTATGTATGTACTTTATTTAGCTTTTCTTTGTTTGCAGTGAAATATTTGTTCTATTGCAAACTAGAACTTTATACTTTCAACCAAATAATAAAAAATATCTTCATAAACCTGTTTTTCTAAGTATAAGGCAATATCCAATGTATGAGTCAAAATTTTTGTAACTAGAAACTGACTCTGGTGAAATTTTACACAACTTTTACACTAGAACAAAGAGCTAGCAAACAAAGCTGGAAGGTCAAGGTCCCAGTGAAAAAGGAAACATATTTAGGTGAGGCTGATATTCCACACTGCTTTTCACCTCAAGGTATTTGCTAGCCTTTATTTATAAAATATTTATTTATAAAATAACTAAAATTACTTAATAGAGGGTTGTTCTAGTTTGCTAGCTGCCAGAATGCAACATACCAGAAACAGAATGGCTTTTAAAAAGGAGAATTTAGTAAGTTGCTAGTTAACAGTTTTAAGGCCAAGAAAATTTCCCAATTAAAGCAAGTCTATAGAAGTATCCAATCTAAAGCATCCAGGGAGAGATACCTTGGTTCAAGAAGGCCAATGAAGTTCACGGTTTCTCTCTCAAGTGGAAGGGTACATGGCAAACACAGTCACAATTTCTCTCTCTCTCATCTGGAAAGGCACACGGTGAACATGGTCAGGGTTCCTCTCTCATCTGGTAAGGCATGTGGCGAACAGGGTGTCATCTGCTAGCTTTCTCTCCTGGCTTCCTTTCATGAAGCTCCCCAGGAGGCATTTTCCTTCTTCATCTCCAAAGGTTGCTGGCTGGTGGACTCTACTTCTCCTGAGTATGTCGCCCTGCTCTGCTCTCTCGGAATCTCTCATTCTTCAAAATGTTTCCTCTTTTATAGGACTTCAGAAACTTATCAAGACCCACCCAAATGGATGGAGACATGTCGTCACCTAATCCAGTTTAACAACCACTCTTGATTGAGTCACATCTCCAGGGAGATGATCTGATTACAGTTTCAAACATACAATACAGAACAGGGATTAGAAGAAACGGCTGCCCTTACAAAATGGGATTAGGGCTAAAACATGGCTTTTCTAGGAGACATACATCACTCCAAAACCAGCACAAGGGTCTAACAACAGATTGAATATAACTTAACAGAGTATTAACATCCAACAGGATGTTGGAGTAGAAAATAGCAGATAGACTTAAACAAAGACAATAAGGATGGAAAATATATGCATAATTTAAGTGTAAACTTAGGTATAACTTGAGCCCCAGAGAAGAGGAGGTAGAGAATGGGGGCACAAGCACTATTCAATGAGTAAATGTCAACATTCCAAACTTGATTTTAAAAAATATATGAAACTACACATTAAAAAAGTATTATGAATCTGAAAAAGTTTAAATAAAAAGAAAAACATATACAAGGACATCTTAATGAAACCATTGAGAATCAAGGAAAAAAGAGAAAAGTCTTAAAAGCAGACAGAAAAAAAAATAAAACATTATTTAAAAGGAGTAACATGAAGACTGACAAGAAGGATAAATAAAAAAAGAAAGCCACACCTAGGCTCCTAAGACAGGGAGACAGGCAGGTAGGCAGGTAGGAGGCATTCCTTCATAGGGGTAAACAGTAAGATGACAGCTTTCTCCTCAAGAGAATGGAAGGAATAAGTAGAAAAAGGAATATCTTTAAAGTAGTTAAAGAAAATAACCAACCTAGAATTCTCTGCCTAGTGGAAATATCATTCAGAAGCGAGGACTAAGGATATTAGACAAATAAATAAATAAAACCAACAGACTTTCACTAAAAGAAATATTAAAGAGATATATACAGACATAATGAAAATTATCTCATACAGAAGCACAGGCACTCTGGAAGGAATGAGGAAAAATGTGGAAATATTCAGGTCAACTTCAAGAATTACAAGTACACAAATACAAGAATAATATAAAACTGTCTTGTGGTGTTTAGAATATATTTAGAAATAAAATACATTATACCAATACACCAATAACACAGAAGAGAGGGTTTACACGGAGTTGAAGTATTCTAAGGTTATTGCATTTTTGGGGAAGTAGTAAAAGTGCTTATTTCTATTAGATGGATATACCATAATGATTCAAAGATGCATGTTATAATATATATGTCAACTATTAAGATAATAGCAACAGAATGTATAATAAACTCAAAGAGGTAGAATATAAAATAATAAAACATACTGATTAGTGTAAAAGAAAGTCAAGAAAAGGGAACGTAGTAAGGCAAAACAAAGAGAAAATAAATTGCAGAATTGTAGCTATAATCTTAAATATTATAATATCAGTGACTACACAACATAGAATAAATAATCCAATCAAAAACAAAGATTGACAGGCTGGGTTTTAAAATCTCTGCTGCAAAAGAGACGTTCTTTCTACGTAAGGATGTAGGAAGGATGAACATCAAAGCATGAACAACCATACATACACTTATCAAAACAAAGGTGGTTTGCTACACTGATATCAGACAAAATCAATTTTAAGGCAAGAAGCATTACCAGAAATCAAGATGGATATCTCATAGTGGGTAGAAAGACTTTACCAGATAATTCTAAATTTGCTCACACCTAATTAACACCAACATACATACTCAAAATATGTAAACAAAATTGATAGAAATAAAAGAAGAAACAGAAAAACCACACTTATTATGATAAATTTTAACACAGCTCTCTCAGAACATAATAGAATATGCAGAACAGATGCCAGGAAGGATACAGAAGACTTGTGCGCTATGCTTGACAAACTTGACTCAATTTGTATGCAGAGACCCTTGCATCCATCAACTTCAGAGTCTGCCTGCTTTCCAAATATGTATGAAATACCAGAAATAAATTAAAAACTGAAAGTCTCCAATTGTGTGGAAATGAAATAATAAACTGTTAAATAACCCATGGGTCAAAGAAGAATCACAAGGACTTATGAAAGAGATTTAGCCAAATGATAGATCAACATATCAAAACTTGTGGTATGCAGCTAAGCCATGCTTAAAAAAAAATTATGATTTTAAAGGTACATGTAAGAAGGAAAGGGATGGGAAAAAACAATGGTCTAAGCATCACTCTCAAGCAATTATTTTTGAAAACCCAGTTAATTCCAAGTGGACCGAAAGAAGTATAAAGGCAAAAGCAGAACTTAATAAAAAAGAAACAAATATATAATAGAGAAAATCAACAAAGCCAGTTGTTAGTATTTTAAAAAAACTACTAAAATTGGTAAATTTATACCGACTTATTTAAGAGAAGGGACAAATTACAATAACAAGATGTAAGAGTAGACATCTTTAGAGAAACTGCAGGTTCTAAAATATTAATCAGAAGATACTATGAATAACTTTATAAGTATGAAAATTTACATGAAATGGACGATTTTCTACAAAGCATAACTCACCAAATTAACAGAATAAGAACTAGAAAATCAGAATAGCCCAGATCTATTAAAGAACTCTCTATGTCCAGAACGTTTTACTGGCAAAACCTTCTAGACCAATGAGAAAAAGGCAGACAACCCAATAGAAAAATTGGCAAAAGATTCGAGGCACTTCCCAAAAGAGGATATCTAAATGGCAAATAATCATAAGGAAGGGGACTCAGCTTCAAGCGTCAACATGGAAATGCAAGTTAAAAGCACCATGAGACGCCACCACACTTCCATTAAAATGATGAAAATGGAGAAGTCAGATAATGCCCGCGTTAGTGAGGGATTTGGCACAACGGACCAGTCCTATGCCGCTGTGGGGGTGTCCACTGCCACAGACACTTTGGAAACCTGCTGTGCAGCATCCACTGAAGCTGGACAGGCACTTCCCATGCCTGGGTGGATCAACGCTTTTGGTGACCCTCCATCGCTTTTGTCTCAGGTGCCAGTTCCCCAGCCTCTGTGGCCAGTGGTACTGAAGGCTCACACCTTTTCCAGAGCACTACTTTGCTGATGGGAGCCTCCTCACCTGAAGATGCCTACGACATTTTGCAGACCCCAATGCCTGCCTGATGCAAAGGTACAAGAGCTCTCAAGCTCCCCTCTGTGGGACTCGCAGCTAGAATTCCACCCCATGCAAACGAGTGCACACACACACAAAGGCTACAAACAGGGACGCTTGTGGCAGCCAAAACCAAAAACATCCCATCAACAGTACAATGGATAAATCATGATTTCTTCAAATAGCAGAATCTTATACAGCAAGGAAAATGAGCAAAGTCCAGCTTGCACATGGCATGGAAGAATGTCCCAAATGTAATGATGCATGAAAGAAGTCAGACGCAGAAGAAAGCATCCTGCATGATTCCATTTATATGAAGTTAAAACACCCAAAATTAATCCCAAATGACAGGACTTCTGATGGTAGTTACATTTATAGATGCACAATTTGGAGGGGCAGACCTCTCTGCCCATCTCCTTTTGAGATGCTGATAGCTTACTTTGTGTAGGGAAAGATTCATTAACTGCACAAGTGTGAGTTATATACTTTCAGGTATTTGTGTTATACTGTAATACAAATTGATTTTTTTAAAGAGATCATATTTCTATATATTTAGTAATAAACTATCCAATATATTGCCTAATTAAAAATTTTTTACTGAAAATTAACTGTTAGTTCTTTATTAGATTTCTTCCTAATGTTCTGCTATTCCTTAGGTCTCTTTCCACTGAAAAGGGCAAGTGGGTATCAGGAGCGTTTTTCCCACCCAAGGTGGCTGTCAGCCAGTGCAGGAGGAAGGCAATTCAACCCATCACTGAACCTCTGGACTTCCTTATTCAGTTGTCCCTGGGGTTCTTTCCATCTCTGTCAGTGAGCACCTTTAGGAAAGGAAGCATTGAGTAGGAACAGCACCACCCTGCTCTCAAGCGGCTTTCACCCAGGCACCCATTCACACCTGGAGACAGTGACCCATTGGTTTACATAGGAGCACCCATTCACACCTGAAGACAGTTACCCACTGGATCACCTGGGAGCACTCATTCACACCTGGAGACAGTTACTCGCTGGTTCACCTGGGAACACCAATTCACACCTGGGGACAGTTACCCACTGGTTCATCTGGGAGGCACCCATTCACTCCTGGAGATAGTTGCCCCACAGTTCACCAGGGAGGCATCTATTTACACCTGGAGACAGTTACCCACTGGTTCACCTGGGAGGCACCTATTCCTACCTGGAGATAGTCACCTGTCAGTTCACCTGGGAGGCCATGGAGCACCGTGGGTACAGCCTATTCAAAACACTCATAACAGGGTAACCCTGTGAGAAAGTAACAGAATGCAGAAGCTGCTGGATATCTATGCCTTTATATAGCTTTTGTTTTCCTAAGGCAGCATGTGGGAACAGACAAGGAATCAGCAGCGAGCACTGCAGATGGAAGACAAGAAGGGCTGCTCCGATTTCACTTAAACCTCCAGGATTTTTATACTGCTAAAAAAGAGTAAAGGAATCTCCAAAATGCCTAGAATTGAATTTCCCTGCAGCCTGCTAGGGTACTGCCTCAGAGTCATATTTAATTGAATATAAAGAAAATTAAGAAGTATGACATTTCTCATATCTGCCAGTTTGTGGATATGAATTCTTTCTACATCCCTACGCAGCACCAGCAGCAGAATTATAGAGAACTCACAGCAAGGGGAGCCGCAGCCCCAGAATGGCTGAGAGCCACATGGCAAAGCCACAGACTGAGAGTACCCACAGCAAAGGCTGGACTACATACGTGCCAGCATGGACTAGCTGAATCTTAGGAGTCAACCCTTTGTGACCTACAAAAACAGAAATTTCAAAAGATTCATCCTAATAGTCACTCAATACTAAGCACACTCCTGATGAGTCAGCAGACAGCTCGGTAGGCATCCCCTCTACCACTTTTGAGGTGGAAATACCTCAAAATCCCCCCACAAAACTTTCTTGGGGCCAACAGGACTCAGACTCAGCCTTCTGCCTGCACTCCCTGCAGGCACTTCAGACAAACGCTCAAACGCTGCAGGAAGAAGATGTGCCAATGCATACAGAAGATGCTGCATCTACATTGAATCCCAGCTCCCATGGCTCTGAAGGCAGCTCCATTCAAGCACTGAGCACCTCTGGGCTCCTGCGAGAATGTGTAATATTCTTATCAGGGAGTGGAAAATATAACCAATTTCCACCTCCCTCTTAATGAGTTAAAATCAATTAAAAAAATGGATAGTCAATCTGGGCTATTAATTAGGAAGCTCGAAATGAATCCCAGGCCTTAATTCTCTTGTAGATGAAAATCAAAATGTATATTCATTAAAATTAAGTTCAAGTGTCCCAACTGTGTTGATGTCAGGTTATCTGTACTTCCTGACGTTTGAATAAAATCATGCTAACCCTGGGTTTTGCATCTCTTTTCTTAAGGAAGACAAGCTCATGCAATTCAAATCACCACTCCACTGTCTATAATTTCAGGCACGACTGTTCCCTTTGCACTGTTTGCACCGCTGATCACAAATGGGAGTGGGCGAAGGGATGGGAAGGTATTCCCTAAGAGGGGAAGTTCAGGGATTCTCTGTAGCAACCAACACACGTGGAATTGAAGCGGTCCTATAAGCTGGAAACACATTAGCCCAACAACTGGTTACAATACTTGTAGGAAGGAAAGAGTTGTTATAACATGAAAATATTCAACTACAAATGATGACTAGAAAACTAGCTCCTTCCAAATCACCCAGCCCACACACCAGTGACTTCATCAGCCATTTCCTTCAATGACAGCTGGCATCCTGCAGGACGGGACACATGGGTTTCAAAGGGAATGTGAACATCTTGTAAATGATGAGGGATTTTATGAAGTAGATAACTGCAGTTTTGAAAAACACAGAATTTCATGGGAAGGCATTTGTAACTGAGGATTCAGCAGAGTTAGCATTTAAGGGAAAGAAAACTGACACAACTAATGACAATACAGACATTTGAAAAGAAAAATTATTTCAATTAAGAAACATCCTTGGCAGAATGTCATGGCAACTTTATTTAAAACAGGCAGAAATGAGAATAACACAAAAATCCATTAAGAGGCAAATGGGTAAATAATTGGGAGAATGGAGTTGAGAGGCTACTCTGGAGGTCATTCTTATGTAAGCTTCAGTTAGACATTTCTACCTTTCATAACTTGCCAAACCCCAACTAGGACCATTCTAGCCAATCCTAAAGAACACCTAGGACAATGTATAAGATTCTACACAGGTCCCATGCTCTAGGGTAACTTTCCAGAGACCTACCACCTCCAGATGTGTCCCTGGGACAGATAAGTCCTGAAACCTAGAGAGGTCAGCCTCTCCAGAACATCAACTAGTTCCATCTCCCTACCCCATATTATCAACTGCCCCTTCCAACATGAAAAAGTCAGAATGGTGTGGTAGTTAGATTCAGTTGTCTGCTTAGCCAAGTGAAGGCACCTAGTTTTGATGCTGTGGACACGAGCCAATGGTACGTGAACCTCATCTGTTGCTGATTACATCTGCAGTCGGCTAGGAGGCATGCCTGCTGCAATGAATGACGTTTGACTTAATTGGCTGGTGCTTAAATGAGAGAGCTCAACATAGCACAGCCTAAGCAGCTCGGCATTCCTCATCTCAGCACTTGCAGCTCAGCCCAGGCCTTTGGAGATGAAGAAAGAAATCACCCCGGGGAAAGTTGTTAGAACCCAGAGGCCTGGAGAGAAGGCCAGCAGAGATCATCCTGTGCCTTCCCATGTAAGAAGGAACCTCAGTTGAAAGTTAGCTGCCTTTCCTCTGAAGAACTAAGAAATCCCCTTTTATTAAAAGCCAATCCATCTCTAGTGTGTTGCATCCCGGCAGCTAGCAAACTATAACAAATGGGCATCGCCCAAACACCCCTAAAGAATGGGAGAAAGATCAACAGCGATGGTGGAGTTACACAGAGAACGTAGGGTTTAACAAATGAGTATGATTGCTGAATCATACTGACATTTCTTTCTGTCTCCAGCATCTTAGAGCAGTTACAAGTAAAAACCCAAAACTGTAGAATTATAACCATACCAAACTCTGAAATCTGTTCTACAACTAATTGTTGTGCTGTGCTTTGAAATTTATTATTTTGCATATATGTTATTTCTCACACACAAAAATAGAAAGTCGATTGTGATGATAAAAAAAAAAAAATCTGTTCCTTCTAGCCCCCTATATTCTGGAGTAGCTAGAAGGAAAAATCTGAGAGGATGGTATGGTAGCCCATGACAACCTCTGGGATCTCTCCTGGAACTACTGGTTGAAGAGTGCTTTGAAAACTATTTTGCTTTTTTCTTTCTTTTCTTTGTATATATATTATATCATACAATAAAAAGGTTAAAAAAAATAATGATTGGGAGATCACTCACAGCTCAAAACAGCACAGAGCGGTGAGGGTGAAGGGCACAGAGCTGGCTGGAGAAACTCGCCAGCCCTGAGTTGAGACGGGAAAGTGCACAGATGACAACTCCACCCACGTGAAGTTCGAGCACAGGGAAGCCCAGTCTGTGGAAAGAAGCCAGCACGGTGGGCATGTGTTTCAGGGGAGGAGCTCCTGACTGCAAAGAAACCAAAGGGAAGGTTCTGGGGAGATGGAAACATCCTGGGGTGTTTAAAATACCTAATGTTTGTGCAATTTACTGTAAGTCATACCACCATAAACATGTCTTTAAGAATATTTTTAAAGAATATTCTTGCAAAATCAACGAAGCCTTTGAGTGACTCTTCAAAAAATGTCCCTCCTTCCGATGGTGCTGGGAAAAGCTCGCATAAAGCAAAGGATGTGACACTGTGCTATCACACAATCTTATCAGGAAAGCTAGACAAAAAAAAATAAACATTTGATTTAGTCAGTCTCTATATTAAAATCAGCTCATAGCTATAGTTATCATTAAAATACAATTAAATATACGATAAACTTGTCTTCATAACTTTCATTTTATTCTTATAAGATGATGTTTCAGTGGTCTTTTTTTTTTTCTTTTTACCATTTAATGACAAGTGTCCTAGGATAGCAAGAGTCTTCAGGAATGGAAGTAGGATCTCAGTGGTTCTACCAAGACTTAATTTGAATTTCCTTTTTTTTAAAAATATATTTTAACTGGTGGGACAGGGGCAGTAGTATATAGGAACTCTACTTTCTCTGCAAAGTTTCTGTAAATTTAAACTGCTCTAAAAATAAAGTTTATTTTAAAACTACATATATTTTAACTATTCTCCTAAACCTATATAACAAAACGCAATATGCGCAACATACATGCTTCAGGGTGGTAGATAACAAATCATAACACAGGTTACACTGCTTTGCAGACCTCACAGTAAAGTTTACTGCACAATTTTTGTGCATAATTTAATCTACTTGAAGACGTTTCATTGGATAAAAAGGCTATAGCTCTGCACTGAGCATTTAAAAATTCAGCGTCTTTGCATTGTGCCCGCATAAACGTGTACAACTGGGCATACCCAGTCCCTACCCGAGGTCACTGTGCGGTCTGGGTTGGGATAGCCGCCACTTGCAACAAGGTTCTCAACCGATATGCCCACTGGATACCTTATCCTTACTTTAAGCATATATGGAAATTTTTAATTTATGAAAATAATTCACTCCAATTAAAATTTTTAATTTATAAAAATAATTTGTATCTATTATATATATTGAAGTTCCAAAAAATAGTTACTTTTTAGAAAAGGGGTCTTTTGAAAGAATGCTTTCGCCTGCCCACTCTGGGTCCCCAATGACAATTGCGTGTTCTTTGCACTCACCTCAATGGGAAGTGGCCAATTCCAGGTCATGGGTCAGGATATGTGCAAGATTTCCTGGATATCTTATTGCACAGGAAACCAAAGAGCCAACGATGGCGGGTGTCATGTCCCAAGGACACAGGAGCAGACCTGAAGAGGCTCCCCCTGGCCAAGGACTGGGTGATAATCCCTGTTGACTGAAGTGAATCAAATATGCTGAAATCTATAGGTTTATAATGATATTACGCCTCTCCCCCAAAAATGAAAAAAGAGAGGAATGGAGGGAGGGAGGAAGGAATGCAGGCAAAGCTTCCTCCTCCATCTTTAGAGAATACTAGACAACTACAATATTTTGAAGACTAGTAAATAAAGGGAAAGGTTAAGGTCCTGATTTTTCTTTACAAACTGTACCTCAGCATCTATCAGAAATGACATACCAAGGCATGATGACATCATAACACATAAAAAAAGGACTAGGGTTACAAATAAAGGATTTTTAATTATTTAATAAATAAAGAACTCGAGTTGAACTGCCCAATTCAGTAGCCATAAGCCCCATTTCTCTTCTGAGCACCTGAATGTGGCTAGCCCAAATTGAGACATGCTGCAAGCAAAAACATACCTATCTGCATTACTGATTTTGAAGATTTTATTAAAACAATAAAGTATAATATCTCATTAAGATTACAGGTTGAAATAATAATATTTTGGATATAGCTGGTTAAATAAAATGTATTATTAAAATTAATTGTACCTTTCTTTTCATGATTCAGTATGGCTATTAGAAAAATCTTAATTATACATATACTTCTGTTATATTTCCATTGGATCGTGCTGATTTAGATAAACAAGGAATAAGTAAAATATTTCGGGCGCCCATATGACTTATTACCCGAATTAGGACAACCCTCATAGTGCAAGTAGGGCTCTCCACAATGGCATGGGACCATGGGCATGAGCAGGCCAGGTGGTCCCTGCTAATGAGCCAGGAAAGCTGATGACTGAGAATGGAAGAGAAATAAAAGATTACCCTTGCAACCTTAGCTGCCCTGGGAGGGGTGCCTGCAGGTGAAAGAGAGGGTTTCCTGCAGACGTGAGGGAGGCATGGGCTTTGCAGAGCTGCAAAGGCTCTGCACGAGTGGGTGGGAAGGCTTTGCAGTCCAGGCAAAATCTGCAAGGGAGGAGCAGGAATTAAGGAGTCAGGGAAACCCCTGGGTGGGGGAGGAGGTATTTTAAGAACAGTATTACCTACTATTCTACTTGACCTTGTTCTATTTTTCATCTTATTCCAAATCCAAGCTTTTTCTCCATTGTCACCTCCCTCATCTGCAGTTTAAAAAAAGTGTATTTTTGCTGTTTTCCCATATATTATGTGGAGAGGACTCATTAATGAAGCCAGTAAAGAAGTTGATTTTCCCCAGCAGGATCAACATGGGGCCACCTGAGCATACAGTCAACCCCCCGCCCCCGGCCCCGTGCACAGGGGAAGTGTGGAGAATGAGCCCCTCTGCCCACCTCACCTTGTCCCTCCTACTAAGATAGCCACTGGATGGGCCCCGTCCATATCTTAGGGACTCCAAGTTCCCAGCCGCCATCTGGAGCCTACTAGTAAAAGTATAGTGATGATGACAAAATAATATCCCAGAATTATTCAGTAGCTTCCAGCTGCAATAGCTCTTCCCTCACAAGTACTTACGATTGCCGTTTATTCAGCGCTATGAAGAACATTCCTTGTTTGGGCAAAGTGAAAAGGAAAGCAACAATACCGAAAAAGAGGCAGAAAATGAAAACCCACAAGCTCCCACTGGCGGAGGGAATACAATTTCGAGATCTCTGCTTGTTCACAGCAACTAGGAAACACCAACACTCCATAAATGGCAAGCTGTGCACTCACATGTTTTATCTCCCTCATTACAACCTCTCTGTGTATTACTGAAAATGGCCAATTCTATAGCCAAGGATCATTCCCGAGGGAAGCATCTGGGCCTCTAGGCTGCTAAAAATACTATGGAAACAGCCTCGGGTTTCTGCCTGAATCCCTTAAACCTCTGTCCACGATGTAACCTGAGCTGATTCTCAGATAATCCACACACAGGGAGCTTTTACTTAGCTGATCCAAATTCATACTGCTTTAGTCAGAAGCTATGTCCCTGAGGACTTAAATTGGTTACTTTCCCTTATATATAACCACCAGGTAAGCCATTGTGAAAACTAACCAGCCATCAGCTTCTGGAACAACATTTTAGGCTGGGCTGTGCCATCCATAAGCAGGTTTTTTCATCCTATCTTCAAAGCAACACTACCAGGGAGGAATTTCTATTATTCCCATCTTATACATGAGGAATAGAGAGGGCACAGAGAAGTTAGGGATCTACCTGGTCCAAAAAGAAGAGGGGGAGACAGAAAGCCAGGTTTACTGACCCCCGAACTTCATGCTCTTAACCGACCCTCTGCCGCCTCCCAACACACACTCCTTATTCACTTACCTAAAAATCCATTTGGACTTTGCACTCATTCATTCATTCATTCATTCACTCACTCATCTAACCTGTGGGCAGGTGCTTGTAGGGGCCAGGGATACAAAGGTGAATAAAATCAGGTTCCTTATTTCAAGAAGTCCATGGTCTGGCCGAGAATCCTTTTGAAATGAGAAGGACCCAACCCTCATTTATTTAGTCTCTGAATTTGAAAAACTTTTTGTACTGGGTTCACCCATATTGGTTTTTGTTTGTTTCCTCTGAGCTCGGAGGCAGAAAGACCTGCAATCAACGACTGCAATTTTTTTCATCGTTTAATTCCCCTCTATTATATTATCAGTTCTGTGCCTACTTTTCTGGAAAGTTTCCATTTACATCTGTATACTGCAAATGCACCAGCCCCAAACAAATGGGAAAGTAAAAACCCCCTTGAACCAACTGCTTGACATCAATGTTTTACTGATTTCTAACTTTAGTGTTAGTCAGATTGGGTAGACTACACGTTAAAGTGGCAGTTCTGCCTAGACTGAGTTTTTTTAAGCCTGTACAATGCTTTATTTTTAATTAAACCAATGTTTAAAATTAGGAACTTTATACAAAACTCCGAATTTCTGGTTTTCTTGAAAAACTATAAGCTCTGATAACAAAAGGCTGCTCCCACATTCTCACCTGGTAACAAGGACCAATGATGAATTGTGACTGTCCTCTTTCACAGGGCATGCCACTCCAGACCCCCAGGCCCCACCACTTCCCATTGTGCCCCCATCATTGAAACTCTATGTGCCAGGTGTCATCAAATACACAAACACCTCATTAACACTGTGGGAATCTTATAACAGTATATCTGTATCTATATCTTTACCTAAAGACAGAAAATGACATTCAAACTAAAAGGGCCTCACAATTCTATTTATACCCAGCCCTCTCTACACATTTGCCCAGACTGCCTGGTCCCTGTATATCTCCTCTCACACTTCCATTCCAAGCCATACCAGTGGAAGAATGTGCAAACTCAAATCCTTCCAAGGAGCATGAACATATGTGACTGGAAAAAAATTTGCATTTTCCATCACATGTATCAGTTATCTATTGCTGCATAAGAAACATCCCCAAAACTCAATGGCTTAAAACAGCAACCATCTATTTGGCTCATGATTCTGTGGGTCAGCAGTTTGAGCTGGACTCACTCAGCTAGGCAGCTCTTCAGCCAGACTCACCTGGACTTAATGGCTAGGAGGGGATAGGGTTCTGGGAAAGGTTCCACTTTCCCAAGAAAAAGACAGGTAGAGAGAAAGCCCCATTTCCTCATCTGGATATTAACGGGCCCAGGTGCGCTGCCTGAAATGGCACCACCACCTTGCTGTCTACTTTGGGATACAGCCAACACCAGAAAGAGAAAGGAGCCAAGAACACTGCAGAGAAGGGCCTCCAGCCATGACAGCCAAGCCTCTGGGCATCCTGCCATACAGCAGCCAGCTGAGCTTGCTGTTTAGACTGTCACCATGTTCTTCCTCTTACAGCCCCAGGCATGCCACCCAATGTGGCTCCTAACTGGAGCAGCGTTCCCAGGTGGGGCCATGAAGAAGCCACAGACTGATGCAGAGAATGCGTTCAATCCTCAATAGGAATGGCCATGAAGGCCTCCTGGCTTCACTTCCTCCTCTGAAAAATAGAAAATGTCTGTTTTATAAATGCCAAGCTTGGATTTTTTATCAGATGAGATAATGTATGGAAAAAACATTTCAAACTATATAAGTTGTCAAACCAATGTAAGAAAAGAGAAAACAACGCATTTAAAGATGAGAGGATTCACAGCAAATAGCTAGAATTATATGTCATACCAACAATCCATCCATTTAGTCAAGTCAGTCAAAGACTTGTCAAGCTTGTTTACTGTTACACAGACCAAAATAACCACATACTACCCAACAGACTTCCACCTATAATTGACTTTTCAATTAAATAAAGACAGGCCTGGCATCCTGTGTGCTGAGCGTGGTTGCAGGGCGGGGAAGCGGGCGGAGCCAGGACTACATCAGTTAGGATGATTACACCCAACTCGCTGTAACTCAGAAAATAAAGGAATGTATTGGCTCAACCATGAAGAGGTGGGCAGTGGCTTTAGGTGGGGTGGGATTCAATAGTTCAGTGATGGAGCCGAGAACCCAGGTTCCCTCTCTCTGTGCCCTCTGCCTTCCAACGTGTAATCTCTGGGCGCATCGTCAGGTAAAAGCATACATTTAATTATTACACTTTGCTGTGTAAACTGCACAAATGTAGACACTGTACATATTTAAGATACATTCCAATTCTTATAACCCTGATTCAGGAGTCCTTCATCTTTCAATACATTGACAGCATCAAGAACTGGATGGGACCTGAGCTTCCTCAATCAGGACACTTACTGGTTGTAGTGATACAACCTCTTTAATCCACAAACCACTTGTCTAACAGCTCTCTTCTTGGAATGCAGCTGCAGAATAATGAAAAACCTTGGTCTTTATCTTCCATTCCTGGGGAAGCAACCTTGCAACCTCTGGAATTCTGGTGCTAGGAGTGTCGGCTGCTCTTGACTGTGGGCACAGGAGCACACTTGATAGTTTACATGCCATGGAGACCAAAGGAAGGATGGCACACACTTGGAGTCTTAGGGCAGGGACTCCCCCACCAGAACCATCAACCATCTGATGGGGGATTGGGGCTCTGAGCCACAGCCACACAGGTCACCTCCCAGACCTCTAGGGGGAAGGGGGTTGCCAAAGGAGTCCAACCACATGGACAATGAGTCTGTCAATGAGGCGCCATATAAACCTTGAGCACTCAAGACAATCAATGGCTGCTGAGCTGGGAGGGTAATGTGTTCCAGCTCCACGTTGAAAGGACACAGAAGCTTGCACTGGAGATCCCCCCACACCTTGCCCTCCGCATGTCTCCTTCTGGCTTCTTCTTCTTCGTATCCTTTTATGGTAATAAAATTATAATCACAAGTGTAGCCCTTTCAGTGACTTTCATGAGTTTTTCTTGTGAATTATCATATCCAAGGGGGTGGCAGGAACCCCCAAGTTTGTAGCGAGTTATTCAAAAGTTAATGGCCTGGACCCCCTAACTTGCAAGTGGGCTGCCTAAAGGACAACCTTGTAGAGGTTGTGCGGTCTGGCCTGACTCTGGTAATGAGAGGCAGAATTGAATTGGAAGAGTGACTCAGTTACTGACTGAGTTTTCTGATAACCTACAAAAAAGTACGTCTTAGTTTTAGTCTAAATTTGGAAATTTGCATTAGTCAAGATGAGTCAAAATATCCTAGTATTAGATCTCGACCCTCGCCCAGATGTGTGGAAATCTGTGGACTTGAGATGACACCAGCTGGGACCAAATCTAAATATCTCCCACTGAGATTTGAGAAAGTCAACAGAAGAAGGAAGGCCTTGTTTATGTTGACTTCTTCTCATCTGCAGCGGTTAGGACACTCATCGGAATCTGGCATGTGTAAGGATTTTACGTTGGCCCAGATCTTCTAATCTTGATTTATGACTATGGCTGGTGCAGCTATTTCCCTGCATGAGCCATAGGCATAAAGGCAGCAGTTCTTACCCTGGTGTAAATGAATTTATGCCTATTTTTACATTGAAGGGCCACATGGAGTTGTTATCCTCATGAACCATGAGGAGGAACCAGAGGAGGCCAAGTGCCACCAAGTGTGAGCCACATCCCCAGAGCTTTAAACAACAACGGTCTGGTCTTTCTCAACCCAAGTGAATATGTATTTCTGTACACAAGCAAGCTGAATACCAAGTGTAAATCACATTAGACATGCAGGGACACCCACAAACCTTATCTCTAGCCACGCAGAAAGAAACTGCAATCAATCAAAGACTGTCCTGATGGCACACACTATCAACCAAAATAAACGCGCGCCCATCTCAGAGATCCAGGCCTGTCCTCCTTAGGACCAGTGAGCTGGGGGGCAAGATCTCAACATTGCATTTTGACTGTTTTTGACTTATTGGTTCTGTAGGTCTAGTAATAAAACTCCATTTATTAAAAAAAAACTCAAGTTCCTTATGTTTCACTATTGAAGCCCTCTCCCCCATTTTCTTTGAATTATTTTGAAATGTGACCTTTCATAAGCAGGTCACTCCCTATTTCATCACAGGGGCCATGCCATCCATGCAGACATATTTGCATCCACAAAGCACAGCAGAGTAGCCAGCATACAGTAGGTGCTCCATATATGTGGGCTCAAGTTTGATGACCTCACTTAACAGCACCCAACTGTTCATAAAATTTGGCTATTCAGAACTCCTGCCTGCAAATATCACTTAGGCTATAACCTTTCCCCAGATGGCAGACCCCATATTTTGGGACGTACAATTCCCACAGCACCACCAACCAGAGTTCTCTGATACAAATGATTCCAGCACATAACCATTGTCTATGCTAAAACAAAAATAAATAAGCAACTCCTCTAACCCACCTTAGAGAGGATAGAAGGGATTTGTTTTGCTTATCATTCCCCCAATCTCCATGCATAGAAAGATTTCATCATAAAATTTTAAAATAAAATAAAGATTTGCTCACTATTGTATACCTGACAATAACTACCCTTGCATTAGAGGAAAAGACAGACAAGATTACTAATTATGTTCTGCACGCACATCAAAATTCTCCTACTTGACCACTAAATACAGAACACAAAGATTCTGAAGTCTGGACTGCTATCATTCTTTTAACCGATAAAGGGCCAGGCTACGATTTAAATTCTATGGCAGACATCAGTAGGCACTGTGCAGCCTCCACCGCCCGGTCCCTCCATCTCCAGGCAGCAGAGTCCGAGTTTCCACTAAGCAACCAAACCTCTGTCCTCTGGGGCACGCGGGGTTGGCCCAATCCTATGGTCTGCTGGTGGGCAGGGACCCACACCTGGCCAACAGCACGGCATTCCCCTGGCCACACAACGTGCTCAGGTACCCCACACCAGCTAACAAGACTTCCAGCTCCTTCCAGTGGGGTAAGATGTGACCTGCAGCTGCCAGTGACTACTTTTGGTCACCACGTGGAAAGGGCCTGGCCCGAGAATGAAGCTGGTAGAGAAGAGAACCTGACTAAGGGAGAAAGGGCAGATTCCTGGCACGTCACTGTGCCCCCAGGTCAGCACAGAAGCTGGCCTCTGGCTTCTCCATTAGATGGACTGACACATTCTCCTTTAAAAAGCAAATGAAGCTATCTTTGAGCTGCATCTTTCAGAGAAGATGAGAGAAATGGCTTTTAGGGAAAACAGATGAATTAAACCTTGTAAACAAACTAATTAGAACACGGATATGGTTTGGGCTATTTCAGTGCAATCCTTCTTAAGAAACTCAGTTTCATCTAATGCCTTACAGTTACATATACTGTAGAGGCATTTATCTATCTTGTCATTCTGAAACCACCAACCCAACTCTAAAATTAGCATGCTCCTATATCATACACTTAGGTACACATGGGGATTTATGTCTTCATTAAGCAGCAGTTCTGCCGAATCCCCGATCTAGAGAGTTACATTAATATTTTCCAGGCCTGACAGATGAAAGTGTTGAGACCATTAGAGTGCAATTAGTGGTTGGCCCAAGAAGATAGAATTATTATTTGCTGCCTTCGTATAATTGATTCAAATACTTAATACTATTTCCCGTGATTCTGAGGCTCTTTGCTCTTACTGCTTTTCTGTAGCATAAAAGACGGCCATTACATCACTGCCCTAAACTTCACTTTCCTACAAAAACAACGATCTTTGTATTTTTTCCCATGTTTCAAGAGACCTCTCCATTATAGTTATAGCTCACTGTTGTCTTTTGCTGCTGTTTCCATGTTGGGCATAAGCTGCTTTGAACCAACTTCATTTAATTTAAAGTAATTCAATTATTTTGAATGATGAATTTGGAGAAGAAAAGTCAAATACAGAATCAGACCAGGAAACCTGATATACCCAAGGGAATTGCAAACCAAGAAAACCGAGCAAATAAATCTGTGGCAAGAATCAATAAAATAATAGAAGAAAATTTCTGAGCACTGAAAATACAAAAGTCTCATTTTGAGTCTTCAAAATGAAAGTATCCCTGAGGATCTGAAAAAATTAGTGAGGGTAGAAAAGAGGCCTGCACTGCTATACTTTCTGATGACCTTATATTTTTCTGAAAATATTTCAGCATGTATCTCTAAAAGGTAAGATTTTTTTTTTATGACTAGCAACCACGATACTGTTTTCACACGAAACTGATGACAGTAACTTCGCAACATCGTGAAACTTGCAGTTAGAGTTAAATGTTAAAATTTCCTACCTACTCTTTTTTTAAAAAAACTGTTGGCTTAGGATCCAAAGAAGGATCCAGACTGATCCTCATTTTATTGACGGGTTCTCTCTCCTCTTCTTTTAATTTCGTTGCCATTTATTTGCTGACAATGTCAACAACACTGAGTTCCCCACATTTTGGGATTTAGCTAATCACATCTCTATTGTATCATTTGAGTGGTTTCTCTATCCCTGGTATTTTGATCAGATTCAGTTTCAATATTTGAGGAAGAAAATCCCAAAAGTGGTGCCATATACTTCTAACCGGAGATTCACAATGCCTGCTTATTTCTCTTTTTCTGATGCCAGCGGCCACCGGGGTTGACTCCAGAGTTCCATTATTGCTTTCAAAGTTGAATATGGACCTATTCTAATTCAATCCTTCTGTCATCACCTGTGAGCTGGAACTATTCAGTGTAATGAGAAACCTTCCCAAGCAAACTATTTGGGTACTTTGAGGTACGGTTTGTAAAATAAAGACAGAAAAGATGCTTGATTCCCCTTACTTGCTACTTTCCACAGCAGTGAGGTGGTCCCCTCTCATCTTTCAAACGAAATCCATGAGCAGTGGCTGCTGCTAGCACGCACCTGACTCAAGCATTCCCACACGGCTGGCCCCTTTCCATCCTCACGGCCTCCCGTTCTCTTCCACGTACCATCCTTGCCCACGGGAGCCCTTCAAGCCGGATCCCGAGTCTCTGACACGACCTTGGAAGCCTTTTATCGTCTTTTCTTTGGTAAGAGAAGATGACCGAGAATCTTCTTGTACATTCCCTGACTCAAATCTGGAATCAACCATTTCTCTAATGCGTTCGGGCTTATTTTTGTGGGAAGTGGTGTTTAGCAATCCCAATATGACTGCTAACAGTGGACATGATGACCAGGTTAGCACGCTTTCAGGCTATGGAATGTGAATTTTAAGAGAAAATACATCAGGAGTCTATTCTGATATTTCCAATTCTAATATAGGGTTGCAAGGGTTTTGCATAAATTATTTCATTTATATTTTTCTCTCTCTTAAGCTGAATATCTATTTAGTTACTGACGGCATTAACATATTTTCTTATTTGATTTCTCCCATAACATATTTAAGTGGCTTCCAAATAACAATAGCAATATAATTATAATATAATGAACAATATAATTACAGAAAAGAAAATAAGATTTCTATTTGTCCTTAATAACATACCCTACTAGGATGCACAGATTATTGCGTTTCATAGTATTTTAAATTAATTTCTCTCTGGGTGAGTTAAGCCAACAACTCAATACACAGGTTTACTTGCTTCACTTTGCTTTTGATTTTGGTGAGGGTTATTATATTAAAATGAAAATCCCACCAAACCACAGATAACATCTGTTAACATTTTAAATATATGGTTCTAGTCGTGTCCATGCATAAGTGCTGTTACAAAAATAGTCATAGTTACAGAATGCCTTTTCATTGCTTTCTTCATTCCAGAGAATGTAATAAACCTGTTTTCAATGTCATTAAAATATTTCTAAACCACTGTTTAGCAGCTCCAGAGTATTTCATCATTTAGATAAATTATACCTCTCTCAACAAATCCTCACTTGTTGACCATTTAAGTTGTTTACAGTTTTTTACAATTTTAATCACTGATGAATATCCTTGGGACCAAATATGCTCACACATTTCCAAATGATCATTTTAGTAAATTTCTATAAATGAAATTGCTGAGCCAAAAAAAATTTTTAAGGCTTTTGGCCCTAACTCTTACCATTACTAGGCACAATCTTCTTAATGTGTCTGATTTAAAGGTAAATATAGTTGGTGATTGCTGATTCTCCAGATGTTTCTTTGGATGGATGACTACAGGTATTCACTTATTTCTGTTTTCATTCAACAAAAATGTATCTCAGTATTTACTAGTGCCCATACCCTACACTCTCTCGTAGGGATGCAGCACAGACAGACTTCCTCCCTTGTGGGGCTCAGAGGCCAGAGGAAAGGAAAGATGTCTGAATAAGTAAACACAAGTGCTAGGAAAGAGAAATGCTAGGCATCCCGGGGTACCCAATAGAGAGACTAAGTTAAACTGGGGGGTCAGGGGATATGTCAAGGCTTAAGATGAGACCCAAAGGACAAGTAAACTATAATCAGAAATGAGCAGGTAAGGCAAAGAAAGAACAGCAAAAAGGAAATTAAAAACAACATGTGCTAAGGCCCTGAGGTATGACTCATACATTTTCTTACTAGATAAAGCTCTTATTCATAAAAGGTGCCCCAGAACTCCAGAGATCCGTCCCTTGCTCTCTGCCGGGCCCTATTTGTATAAACGACTGATGCTGCTACAAAGGGTAAGAAGAAGACCGAGCAGGCCTTCAGCATCCTGCTTAACACTCCTTTTCTGGGGGTTTCTACATCTCCATAATCCTTGCCAACACAAGCAACAAGTGCCTCTTCATCATCCCCTGACGTTTCCCAGCCAAACCATGTGATAGAGCTGATTTACAACAGCTGCACATTCTGGGCAGATTAGAAAGAGGAATTTTTATAATTATATGGGCTTGCTGTTATTTAAATATTTACCAGCATTAAACACCAAAGGGCTGTGCAAATGATCCAGGGATTCATATTGTTCTAAACTAATATCTTTGTACAATATTATGCAAATTGCCTAAACTTTATTTTGTGTTGTTGCTGCAAGCACTGTATCCCAAGGCTACCATTCACTAAGTTGAAACAGATAAAGTTTTAATAATAAATAGTGATGATGAATAAGTCACAAAGTTTGTGAAATGCTAATGTACTCGCTCACCCTAGGGTAGTTTATTAGAGAAACAACTAACATTTCCTGCTTTGCTTTCACTCAAGTGGCATCGTTTTCCTGGAAATGTTGGCAAAATAAATTATTTCAACCCAATAGGTGTTAACGAACAAATCATATTCACTAGCAATCTGTCGTGAATTGCTGAGAATTGAGATTTAAACACTGAAATTATACATTAATTTTACTTTTCAAAAACAAAGCTGGTAAAGAGAAATTAAACTTGGCTGGAATGGGAACAAAACAGTATGTCTGATGCTGAATATTTTAAGCCTGCAAAAGAGACTGCAAATTGTTTCATTAATATTCAGAGCACTCCAGCGCCCGTGACGAGAAAATGCAAAGAGCAGTGCCAAGCCTGGGGAACAGCCATGGCAGCACAGCGCCTGCGTAGTCGGAGGGTGTGCCCACATGCTGCCAGTTCGGGGGGGGGGGTCAGCCCGGGTGCCCACGTGCTCTCCTGGAACGGGCTGGCCTCCCCTACCATCCACAGGTCAGAGCGGGTCCAGGCAGCACGGTGTCACCAGTCTGTGTTCCCACACTCTTCCCTTGACAAGGGTGATTAGAAAGGATCTTGGAAAAAAGCATCCAGTGGTAAATACCTGGAAACACCCTAAATCTGGGTCACCGAGGGGACGGCTAAGGAAAAATGCCATCCAGCCACACAACCAAAGAGAAAGAGCAGGAGGGACACCCACATGGTCTGAAACCAAGTTCCAAGATCCAGCCAATTCTCATTCTTCTTGGTAGTTAGGTTCTATCAAGTCACCTCCAAACCCTGAATTCACGAATTCCAAACCACTGCTTTTAGGGGAAATTTGGGCTTGGGTTCCTGAGAGCCTCCGGTCACATTGTCATCAATCGATCAATATACATAGCCTCATTTTATGTGTGTTTCTGTTCAAAGGTTTCTTATTTCATACATAGTAAGTAACATCGAATTCATGGGCAACGTGTGCATCTGACTCAGCTATTTATTAAAATAAACACACATGCTTTTCCACAAGGCACAGTATCGCCTTCCTGGGTGTGGGAACTCTAGACAGCACTTCGGCCCTTTGGGGACATTTTAAAACGCAAAATCACCAACAGGAAGCATAAAATACAAAAGCGTGGCACTGCATATACAGTGTAAAGACACTTGTTTCCAGCACGAAGCAAGAAGACAAAGGGTCTGTCGGTTTGATCTCAGTTGGAAACACTAGTATCGGATGATCCAAATTTCCACCACTCTGTGCACGTCTGCAAACAACTGTAAAGGCGCCTGAGAACTGACTTGGAGATTAGAAATACATTTTTGGGAGTGGATGCATTCTCAAGCATGGAACCCACAAACATGAGGATCAACTGGATTTTTTTTTTTAATTTCTTTCTTTTTTTTTTTTTTGGCATGGACAGGCACCGGGAAATCAAACCCAGGTCTCTGGTATGGCAGGTGAGAACTCTACCTGCTGAGTCACCATGGCCTGCCCTTTTTTTAATTTCTAACATAAATTTTATTGATGAAACACATACAGAGATGTGTGCCAACCGTGAGTGATAAATTTTCACAAAGTGCATGCGCTTGTGGGAGCACTACCAGATCAGGAAGCAGCACCTTCCTGGCACCCCAAAGGCCCCTTGTGGTCTCTGGGTCCCCCCTACCCCAAAAGCAGCCACCACCCTAACTTTTCCGACCTCAGAAGCCACACTCTTTCTCAGGTCTGTCTTCTGTGGGGATTACATCCATGAGCTCACGCACATTTCTGCTTGTAGGCATAGAATATTCTGCTCATCAGTGGTTCCTGCCCCCGTTGTATAAATATACCATGATTTAGTCACTCATTTTGCTGTTGATGGATATTTGGGCACTTTCCAGGTTTTCGCTATCACGCACAGTGATAGTATAAATACACTAGTACATGCCCCTAGTGAATGTGAAGATACAGTTGTTGCTGTTTTTTTTTTTTTAATAAACATAGCCTGGAACAGCTCAGGATGTATGGTACATCCACACTGGTAAAAAAAAATCAAAGAAGGAGGAGTGGGGTACAGGGACATATACACAAATACACACACCACATATTCCCTAGCTTGTCCATTTCTGAAATATATAAAAATGGCACCCATGTCTGCCTGTCTAAGCATGTCTAAGGGATTAGGGCATCTTAAAATTTCATTGCTTATATTTTTTGTACAGTTTTTAATGTTTCAAAAAGCAGGGATTAAGTTTACAATAGAAAATACTCAAACGGAGGGAAGCATAACGAATCCGAAGTCATCTGTGTTTGAAGTGGACACGTGGTCTCTGTTATAACACCAAACGGTATTCCCTCTCGGCTGTGCTTTCCCAGGGAGCAGCTCACTGGGACTCACAAGAAAAGAGCAATGACACTTGTTGACCATTTCTACAGAAGCACGTGGTGCTAGATACTTGGCCAGTCTTGGTTCATCTGATTTTCAGAATCGAGCACCTCGCGCTGGGGCAAGCAGAGGTCAGAGAGTCGGGACGTGGCCTGGTGGGCGCCTGCGGCCCGGGTCCCACGGCCAGGCAAGGGGTGTGGGCTGCTCCGCTGAGCGCCGCTTCCCCTCGGATGGCCCAGAGCACCTGGACATACTGGGGACAAGCTGAGGTCACCACTCCCAGGCTGGAGGGGAATGCTCAATAAATGGAGGGCCCACTTCCTCCTCATTCCTCAACGCAGGCCGGAGCCCTTCTGAGCCCTGATGGTCGGCAGTGGGCTCGGGAGCAGCCCCACAGGGGAGAGGCCAGCCACACCCCCCGGGAAGGTCAGCGGGGCAGCATTCAGGCTTCGCAGCCCATGGGGTCTGGGCCACAGTCACTCCACCTGGTTGTTGTTCCCTAAAAGCAGCGAGGGCCGCACGCCAAG
>PVIY010035009.1:0-26684 GCA_004026745.1 Myrmecophaga tridactyla
CCATGGGGTAAGTGAAGGAAAACATGCAACAAAACATATCACAATGTATTTGTTTGAAGAACTACAGTGTATGAAACCAATACGCTTGGAGTTTTGTAGAAAAACTTATAATTTCTGACAATAGTAGGGTAAATGTGTGAGGCTAGTAGTCTGAACTCATATTATAAATATGAAATTAAGGAAGAGCTTTCTTGGCCCTATAGGTGTAATCATCAAAAGCTTTAGAAAGTAAATTGAAATGTGATTTTTCCCCCCCGGGCAACCCATTTTATAAGTCATTGACACTGGTTTCACAAAATACACAAGTCCTCACACAAATGCTGGCCTGTGGGATTCCCAATCCAATGACCTCTTTACTCAGAAATGTGTATCAAATATGTCAGGCAGTGTCTTAGTCTGCAGGGTTGTCATGACAAGTACACACACTTGTTGGTTTAACAAAAGGAATTTATCATCGCATGGTTTCAGAGGCTAGAAGTCCAAAATCAAGGTGTCTGCAAGGTCCAGCTTTTCCCTGAAGTCCACAGCATTCTGGATCTGGCTTGCTGTAATTCTTGGGCTTCCTTGGCTTGCATAACTGCCTCCCATCACGTGGCAGTCGCTCTCTCCTTGTGTCAGCTCTGCTGGTTTCTGCTGACTTCCAGCTTCTTTTTGTGGCTTTCTTCCTCATAAGGCCTTCGAGTGAAGCCCCACCTGTTCTGTTGGGCCACATCTAAATGGATCTTAGAAGATCCTATTCACAAAAGATAATACGTCTCCAAAGGGTCCTATTTAAAAATGGTTTTCACATCCACAGGAATACCGATTAAGACTAAGAACATGTCTTTTGTTGGGGTGCATAATTTAATCTGTCACCAGCTGGGCATTAAAGGAATCAAGCTTCTAATCCAGTCATTCTAAACTCCAGTTGCCTAGACTAAACCCTACAATACTTAAATTAGAATCTCTAAAATGAGATATAGGTGGCAATTAATACAAGCCTTCCCAGGTGATTACAACGTTCATTTCAAGTTGAAAGTCCTTATTCTAAACCAGGACTTCTTTTTTTTAACTTTAGTTTTTTTATTGTGAAAAATAACATATATACAAAAAAACAATAAATTTCAAAGCTCATCACAATGATTAGTTATACAACAGATATCAGGGTTTGATATGGGTTACAGTTCCATAATTTTAGGTTTTGCCTCCTGACAGTTCCAATGCACTAGAGACTAAAAGGAATATCAATATAATGATTCAGCAGTCATACTCATTTGTTAAATCCTATCTTCTCTGTATAACTCCACTTTCTCCTTTGATCTTTCTCCCAATCTTCAGGGGTATTTGGGCTAAGCCCATTCTAAATTTTTCATGTTGGAAGGGGCTGTTGATAATATGGGATGGGAGATGGAACTAGTTGATGTTCTGGAGAGGCTGGCCTCTCTAGGTTTCAGGACTTATCTGACCTAAGAACCCATCTGGAGATTGTATAAACCAGAGTTTCTTAATATCAACACTACTGATATTTTGGGCCAGATAATTCTCTGTTGGGAAGGTGTTTGTCCCCCTTACTGCAGGATGTTTACAGCATCCTTGGACTCTACCATTATTTCTACATTGCAAACCCCACACCCTTCCAGTTTTGAAAAACAAATATGACACTGTGGGGTGAAAATATTCCTAGTGGAGAACCACTGTTGTAGATCAAATTCTACTGATGGACTTATAGCCTGATACCATTAAGTGGTTCTTAAATTGAACCTCTTTATCTGGAGGGCTTCTGCAAACTCAGACTGGGCTCTATCCTCAAACTTTCTGAATGAGTAGTGCTGTGGTGGTAATCAAAACTCTGACAGTGTATTAGATCCATGATGATTTCCCAGACTCAGAATGCCAACATTACCATGTTCCTTCCCCACTCACGCTATTTCAGGAAATCCCCAAGTCATGTTTAGAAGATGCCTGGAAAAGTTTTGTTTTTTCCTCTTCCTACCTTGACAACTGATGTGGTAACCCACATTACCCCATCTTATGATGTCTTCTTCTGCTTCTATTTATCTATACATGATTACTTGCCCAGTTTGAATGTGCTTACATAATGAGGAAATAAAAAAGATCACCCAAATAAAAGCAAGGAGACTATTTATTCAGAGACTGCTATAATAAGAGTCAGACTCCATCACTTGTGTTTAGCTGAATATAAAGGCAGGCAATGGAGTGTAAAAGTTTTAGAGTGGAATAGAGGGAGGGCCTCTGGTATGCCCTCATTGGAGATTGCTGGCATGGGAAAACTATAGGCAGGCTAAGTAGAAGGGGGATATCCTATTTGAATGGTTAGGGGAGCACATCTGGTTCACTTTGTTAATCATAACTTCAAAGTGTAGACACACAAAAAATAGGAAACCTGGCAGTAATTACAACTTGACCATTTGGGGCTGATGGCTATAGGGGTTGTAGTTTTGATTTCAGGACTTGTGGCTGAAGTTTATGTATCAGAATTCTCTTTTCATACATGATCTTACCATTGTCCATTCATATAATCAATTTTTCAATAGTTATTATATAGAGGGAAGTTTCCTAAATCGCTTCTTGTGCTATAGTCGGTTTCAAAGGTCAAAAGTTAGAGATACCTTGGGTTTATTTAGTTTTACTATGTTCTTTTTCCTAAGGCTCTACTATGATTCCCTAAGGAAAAGGTTAACCAGAGGACTTTATGATAAATATATTCCATGCAGAATTGTTTTTGTCCTATGAGTCTGACTCATGTTTCTTGAACAAAATTGGTACCCTTGGCCCTTTTTCTTTTCTTTAAATGCATTTATTTCCATGAGACTCCTCATTTCTCAGAACCCTGGAAGACCCACTCTATTAACCTCTGGATTATGTTTAATCTGAGAGTCAGTCTTTAAGTTGATCAATACTGCCAAGAAAAGGGCAAAGTGGAGTTGAAGAGATAAAGGCAGTAGCCTTATCACTCATTTGTATTACGTGCATATTTATATTATTCTCTTAATGGTTTTTATCTTTTCTGATATTCCATGCATATTTGTAGAATGGACTAATGCTGGTCTTATCTGTCCAAATCAATTAAACCTCTGTAGTCTTCAGTAGAACAGTACTTCATATTTGTGTTTTTCCACATGACTTAGTCTGAGGATGGCACTTCTCTTGATTTAAGTGGACAGTCCTTCACTCTGGCACATGGTTGTGAGAGATTTCTAGAAAAGGAGCTTCACGTCATGGAATATATAATCAAGTGGCCTGTGCAAATTGTGTTAAATAAGTATAATTTCTGAGTCTTGAAAATAGATTGTGTACTATGTACATTTTTATAAAAGACATCATTTGCCAGCCATTTTTCTAATCAATTTAAATAGCTTATCTAATAATCACAATGAATTCATGAATTAGGTATTATTTCTATCCATACTCACAGCTAATAAAATGAGTCTTAAAGAGATTTAAATTATTTTCCCAAAGCTGAGAAGTGACAAGGAGAGAATTTTTCTCTTCTCATTGAGAAAATGCGGCAGTTGAAATATTTCTCAGAGAACTCTGGGGCAAGCCAAATGGTCAGAAACCATGATAGTTCCAAAGACAGAGGTTCAGGTCTCTGTTTTTCATTTGTTGTTTTAGTCAGGGGAGCATTTTCATTTCTTCATAAAGGTTTTCCTTCAGCTTTCTGTTGATAATTGCATTATTATTACTTCTACTACTACTGCTGCTGCTACTACTACTACTTCCTTTACTTTAACTCAGTGTTTAGTTTGCAAGCCGCCAGAATGTGATATACCTGAAATAGAGTGGCTTTTAAAAGGGGAATTTATTAAGTTGTAAGTTTTACAGTCCTAAGACCATGAAAAAGTCCAAACTAAGGCAAGGCTATAGCAATGTCCAAATTAAGGTATGCAGGGAAAGATACCTTGGTTCAAGAAGGCCGATGATTTCAAGGTTTCTTTCTTAGCTGGAAGAGCACATGGCAGCATCTGCTAGCTTTCTCTCCATATTTCTTCAACAGTTTCCCCAGGTCTCTGTCAGTTCCAGTGGCTCTAAAGTCATTTCCAAAATGTTTCCCTCTTAATGGGCTGCAGTAAGCAACTCCACATTGCATGGGTAGAAACACATCTCCATGGAAACCATCTAATCAAAAATTAGCACCCACGATTGGATAGGTTACATGTCCTTGGAAACAATAAAAAAGATGCCACCCAGCAACATTGAAGGAGGATTAAAGGGCATGGATTTCTGGGGTATACAACAGACTCAAACTGGCACACTCAGTGAATAGTGAATTGCCTCTACAATTTGGAAACTTATGTTCGCATGTGGGGATGAGGGGAATAGGAAATAGGATAGAAAAATGTAAGCATAGTGATAAGACTAAGAATGAATCCTTGCTCATTCTTATCACTGTATTTTCATATTAGAAATGAGAATACAAATGCTTCCTTCACAGAAAAAACTTTTTCCCCATTAATATTCAGTAAACTATTATTCACATTTAATACAGCTCCAGTGTTTCTTTGCAGATAAGGGTTTCTCTATGACAACTTGTATTGTTCTATAAAAGCACTAACAAGGCAGGCCTGAGGATGACAATTTCATTCCACATGGGGAAGTTTCTCTGCAAGTGGAGGCTGGCTTTTGAGTTTCAATGAACTGTTTTCTCTTTCTGGTCATTGTTAGCCATGTAGGCTTCACAGTTATTCTACTTACTTACATCTACTATAAATTTTATATGGAATTATTCAGAACTTCTCTCTTCCCAAAAATCTCTTTTCTAACCTCATTTTTCAGAAAGTCTTCCCTTTTTTCCTCTTTTATCTTTCACTAAACAGAGTTAGTCTTTTCAGAGAAGAAGCAACTTGGAAGTATGAAAAATTAAATACCTGCTCCTCACTGACTTTGTGAGGCAAAATATTCAATAACAACCACATCACTTACAAGGACATGTACTTGGAAGAGAAGGTGAGATTTGTTATCTAACTGAAACCAAATGGCTTATCTTATAGTTGGCATGTCTGAGGGAACCTCCTCTGTGGTGCTTATTTTTCTTCCACAGTCAAATAACAGAGTAGGGGAGCATATAAAATCTTAATAAATAACATATTTCAGGCATTAAATTGATAAGGAGTGTGGCATGAAACAGGGACAAGGCTTTAAGCCTCCTGGAATGTTACACAGAAACAGAACAAACCAGGTTTGAGGCTCTAAAGTTTCAGTTAGTTTTTTATTGTCTTTGGCTATAGGGCTTAGCCGAGTAGCCTCTGTAAATCTGAGCCCTGAACAAAAGGTTAACGTCAGTTTTTATAGACAGGATGCCATGTTAAAGCCAAGGTAAACAATTGGCTGGTTTAAGTTGAGAAGGGCGGGAAGTTGGGTTACAGAAGTGTGTGAGCTGTTAAGGGAGGCGTCCCTATCCCAGGAATGTATCTTATCTTGCCTACTTGCAATTTCACCCATTTCTGGAGGCTAGGGGAGGGGGTTTGGGGATTTTCCACAGAGGAGGCTGCTGAAACAGAAGAAGGTGGGAAGAGGCCTGCCTGCTGCCAAGCCTGCTTGCTAAGGGGCATTGTGCTAGCCTTCTTATATGCTTTTTTTTTATTTAATCCTTACAGCCATACCATGGAATTACTATGACTCACTACTACTGTGGTCATTTTACAGATGAGAGACTGAGGTTCATGTGACTTGATCAGTTTCCCAGGTTCCATACTTGGAAAGACTTCTAGTGACCAGATAAGTACAGATGTATAGGGTTTTTTTCTTTTAAACATGGGCAGGCACTGGGAATCAAACCTGGGTCTCCGGCATGGCAGGATGGAATTCTGCTACTAAGCCACCATTGCACCACCCAGATATATAGGGGTTCTTAAAGTTGGCTTTGTGGGCCTCCGAGTAATCCACAGACAGAACAGTATTTCAATACATTTGGGTTTGTTTGTAACCCCTCATCTATTGATAAATACATATATATATTATTGTATATCTTTACAAATATTCACATTAGTCTGAAAAGATAACCTCAGGCTACAACTGCACCACAATTAAGAACTTAATGGTGATTTCATTTTCATCAATGTCTCCTTCATGGGAAATCATTTCTTAATCTTGGGAAATTCATTATCTTCTCTAGTATCTCTGTGTATTTCTTAAGTGTAGGGACTATTGTGTACTCCCACAGGTGCCCTGATATTATTTATAAAACTGGAAATAGTTAAAGGTCAGTGTAATTTGTGCATGTGGTATTAATATTCACCTGATGTCATGATATAGTAACACACATTCAATCATAAGTAGCAATGAATCCATTTTATCTGAAATTCACCAAACTTAACAATTTCCTACCATTTCCATTATTTAGTCTTCTAACAATAAGAAGATCATGTATGTTTAATAACTTACCACTGCTTACCTGTATGTGATTATATATTATGATGGACAAGAATATTTCTGAAGTTTCTCCTCAATATTTTATGATCAGGATGAGATGTTCATGATGTATCATGTAAATTATTCAAAGAGCATTTCATTTCCATTTTGTTCATAAAGCCATTTCTGATTCCTCTACTTAGAAATGTACTCTTCCTTCGAGTTATTGATAAAAATGATCTGCTTAGTTTTCAAAGGAATCTGTGGCTTATGATGAAACAAAGATTATTAACACCAGGCTGGAAGTAGGGAGGCCAGTTAAGAAGCTATTCTCTAGCTCAGACAAGACAGCATACTGGCTGGAATGAGACTGTTTGCTACAGAGCTGGAAAGGAGATTTTATATTTGAAACGATCACTAATTGAAATATTAAGAATGCTAACAGAGAACCAAGGAGGGAGAAATAAATTCCATTCCATGTTAAGTAGCACTTACTTTTCCAGGCAATCCTCAATTTTCCAAAAACTCTTCAACATTAATTCTGTTGGATAGCCTTTTAACAAATTCACTTAATTGTACTGACTGGGTGCTATGGAAATAAATAATATAAAATAGAATATTTCAAACTGTTCATTATTAACTGCTATTCATGTTAAATACTTACTAAGCTCATCTTAGAAGCAAAAAGCTGTTTTGAAGATATCAGGTGTCCTGTGAGTGAGCATTTACATATGTTATGGACAGTTAAATAAGACAGTAAGTGATAAATGACACAATAGTTTCACAGTTGTATTTTATTGCTGGTAATTGCAGGTATTTCTTTTGATTTGGAAGGTCATGTTTATGATGATTATATATTATATAATTTATTGCCCAAGCTGGAACACTTGAAACTCAAGCAGCAGGGAAAGAGAGTATTGCCCTGGACAAAACGAGATGTGTGTTTATCCTATTCTTTGGATGTAAACTTTAAGAGATGGGCAAGACTTGAAACTGAAGAGATCCATAGGGAAAGGGGATGGTATTGAGATTGCATTCCAGGCAGAGAAGATCCTATAAACAAAGCAAGGAGTAAAGTATAAGCACTGTTTAGGTAATAATTATTCTGTGAAGCGAGAGTTTGGGTCACATGAATAGTAGTGAAACATCAGACAAGACAGTTTAGACCAAAATCTCCAAGACTAAGAATGACTAAAGAAAGTATTTGTTTTTATGAAAGTCACTGAAGTATTTTGGAAACAAAAGCATGACACGCTCTATGCCTCAGGAATATTAATCAGAATATACGAAGGGCTGGATATACCAGGATTCTAAGGACAAAGACTTTCTAAGTAGGTTATTGAATTATATTGGACTGGAAGAAACATTGATTTTGGGAGGAGGCAAGTAAGACATTTGGGTGAAGATGTTGAATCAGTTGAAAATGTGATCCAGGAGGAAAAGAAGAAGCACAGGAAACATGCAGTTGAGTTTATGCACCGAATAGTAAGAGTGAGTCATGGGGTTAGATTAATTTGTCAAGGGAGAAAGCATCAAGAGGCAAGAGTAAAAAAAGGAGGACCAAACCTGAGTATCTCCACTCAAGATGAAAATCAAAAAGGTAGGTAAGAGAGACAGAGGTAGAGAACTATTTTTACTAAAAAACAATAAAACAGATATAAATCTTGGGCATTTCATTAAGTGGAAGTACTGTATTAGCTTTGCCATGCTATATATAAGTCTCTCAGGGGCAAGGACATTTGCTTCCCTGGAAGAAATGACCAGAATGAATTAGGATTAGTATTTAGGTCTATCATCTGTTAACCACTCACTAAATAAATCATAGCTCAGCTCTCTAATACTGTTTAATGACCAATATTCTTAAGGAAGGGAAAATCAGGCTCTTATTTGTCAATATTAAAATGAATCATAGTTTATTTTTCACATGAGGAAATATCAGGACCCTGTATTAAGAACATTTTTTAAACATTGCACTTGGGATAGTGTCAGATTCCTTCTTGCGGTGTATTCAACAGGCAGTGAGGAACTAAAACCCTCAGTCCAACATTCCATGAGGAACTGAATCCTGCAGAAAACAACTTGATTTTAGAGGTTGATCTTTCATCAGTCAAGTCTCAAGTTATTAAATTTGGGAGCAGTTTGGTATGTAGAAATAGATAACTGGTATAAGACCCCCAACTGCCATCCCTAACCAGGAATAAACCTCAACCTGGTATCTCAGAGGAAGGTGAAGCTGTTATCTGTTTTAGTGAGAATTATTCACTTTATTTATCTGCATAATACCCTGCTCTTCCAAATCTGATCTTGAAAAGACAAAGTAAGTAGATGCCTAATGTTGAAGAGACTTAGTGGCAATTAAATGACATCTTGGGCCAGAAATATTTATGACTTGCCCACAACACAGATGTCTTAAGAAAGGATTTTAACATTTTGTCTGCCCTTCCCTTAACTTGTAAACCAGACCAAGGAAGAATAAAGTCAAATTTATAGAATTTTACAAATTCTAAGCATCTACAAGTTCCTCTTTATAGGGGTTGAAGGGCTATTTAATAAATTCTACAAGGAAACCACAAAGATCTATAAATAAGGAATATCCTTTTTTGTCTGTTATACACAATCATGGCTCAAGGCACATAGTAGAAAACAAACTTTGACAGATTGGTAAATTACTGGCTGACCTTGAAGATTAATTCCATCAGGTTTGTCCTGGGTCTGAATCCCTGCTATTGAATAATAACCCATGATACTCTGTCTGCAGAGAAACAACAACACAAGCAAAGACAAAATACATTGAGATCAAAAGATTATCTACTGGCTAAAAGACATGAAAAGATGCTCAGTCTCACTAGCTATTAGGGAAATACAAATCAAAACTACAATGAGATATCATCTCACACCTACTAGGATGGTCACTATTAAACAAACAAGAAACTACAAGTGTTAGAGAGGATGTGGTGAAATAGAAATGCCTATTCACTGCTGGTAGGAATGTAAAATGGTGTATCTGCTGTAAAGGACAGTCTGGCTGTTCATCAGGGAGCTAAGTATAGAGTTACCTTATGACCTAGCAATTCCACCACTTGGATTATATCCAGAAGATTTAAAAGCAGGGATGTAGGGAACAGACATTTGTGCACTAATGTTTATAGCAGCATTATTCACAGTTGCCAAAAGTTGGAAACAGCACATGTCCATCAACCAATGAATGGATAAACAAAATGTGATATATACACATGATGGAAGATTATTCAGCAGTATAACTGAATAAAATCCTGAAGCATGTGACAACATGGATGAACCTTGAGGACATTATGTTAAGTGAACTAAATCAGACACAAAAAGAAAAATATTTCATGATCTCCCTGATGTGAATTAACTATTATATGTAAGCTCATAGACATAAAATATAGAACAGAGGTGACCAGGATATAGAATGATGCTAGAGAATGGGAGTGGTAGCTTTTAATATGTGCAGAATGTTTAACTAGTTTAAACTAAATTGTTTGGAAATGGATAGAGGTGACTGCAGCACGTTATTGTGAGGATGATTGGTGTGAATGTGGTGGGAAGAGGAAGCTTAGATTCATTTATGTCACCAGAAGGGAAGGTGGGTGTGTAGTAGTGAATCTTGCAGTGGACTATGACTGATTGAATGTACAAATGTTAAAAAAAAAAAGTTACAAAGTTGTTTCATGAACTAGAACAAATATATGACACCATTACAGGGAGTTAATATAGAGACATATATGGGAAATATGTACCTATTACAAACTATAGTCTAGAGTTAACAGTAATATTTTAATATTCTTTCACCAACAGTAACAAAGATACCATACCAACACTATGGGTCAACAATAGTGGTGGCTAAGGGGTATGGAAGGATTTGGGATTTATATTTTATTCTTGTTTCTTTCCTGGAGTAATGAAAATGTTCTAAAATTGATAAGGGAATGTATAAACAACTATGTGATGATACTGTGGGCCATTGATTGTATACTTTGTGTGGTTTGTATGGTGTGTGAATATATATCAATAAAATTGCAAAAACAAGTTTTTTTTCAGTATTATCTATGCAGAGATGGTGACCGCCATGTAGGTCTGACCGGAAAGTATAGAATAAGTAACTTCCCATGTGACATTAGGTGATTTGAAAAGGAGCCAGAGAAGATTCATTGCCAAACTAGTACCTGCTTTGCTCGTCCTTCCAATATTATAAGTACTTGTTCATGAATCTCTGAGGTTTTTTGAGCATCCCTCATTAAAACACAAATGTCTTACCATTATTTCTTATCAATGATAACTAAGTAGACAGTCTTCTGGGGAAGATCGTCAGAAGCTGATCATGACTTAGCATGGCCTCTACATCATGGCCATGAAGAAAGAAAGAGCTGTCATCAGAGCGAAAAGCCACAAAAAGTAATGAGATCTTGCACCTTACAATACTGTTGTTGCAAGCCTCTGCCTGTATTCACATTAAAATCACATTTAAATGCTCATGAACTCTTTATTCTGGTTGGCTCATCATTGCTGTGAACCCACTGCCTGTCCCAGTGTACGGCAGCAGTAGAGTGCCTTAGAGGAATGGGAGAATCTGGAAATTTGGCATCTCTGATTGTTGTATGCAAGTCAACTCCGGTGGACTTGCGGGAGAGCAAAAGGGTACCTTGGCCTCACTTTCAGGTTCTCAGTTCCCTGTATCATGGTGAGATTAAATAAACAAAGCTTTGTAAGTACTTACTCTATGGTTGAAAAGTGATTTGTGGCTATAAAATAATAAAATACTAATTCTCCAAAGTGATTTCACAACTAGAAAGCCAGTCCTCAGTTTCTAACCCTTCAGAACATCTAACATTTGTTAAATGAATGAAGATGCCTACAATTCAAATGTTTATTACAGAAGGGGCCATGGTGGCTCAGTGGCAGAGTTCTTGCCTGCCATGCCGGAGACCCAGGTTCAATTACCGGTACCTACCCATGCAAAAATTAAGTGTTTATAACAGACTTATAGCTCAAGTAAAATATTCAGCTTTGTAAGATAACTAGTTATACAAAATTATCTCTATAAATTAAGTTCGAAGAGTCCGATTTTGATTGTTTTGCTTAATTTAATAGCATAGTACTTTTATTCCCCATAATCAACAATTTATACAATTTTTTGGCCTGGGAAATGAAGTCTAGGTTAGAATTTACAATTTTTTCTTTGCCTTAAGTCTTCTTCAACATTGTATACAGCTCAGCTTCCAGGGATTTTGATCCATTTAGGAAGTCATTAACATCTTTATGAAGGGGTATTCCAGTATGAAAGACATTTATATTTTATAAAATTTTAAAAATAAAATTTATAAAATTTTTACAAGCAAATTTAAGGCATTTTAAGCAAATCACTTGCTGGGTAACATAGTAGAGACAATATTAAAATGCAAATTATCACAATTTCTGATAGCAATAAATCTGTAGAACCAAAAATGAAGTTAAAGCTTCAATCTTTAATGTCAAATTTAGCTTTTTCTCTGATGCTTCCTGCTGCACTCCAGAGTTGGTATTTTGATAACTGCTGGGGGTACAGAGGAAAAGAAACAAAACTCATTACTCTCCCCAAATGGGCAAACTATAGAAGAGCCCTACATAATTCTGAGGTTCTACAGGATATCACATCCCACCTACATGTCCAAAACAGAACAAAAATAAAAACAAAGATATTCATATAAAAGAGGCTAGGAAGGAATTTTGTTTACCTATAACAGTGCTAGGTGGAAGGGAAAAAATAACCTCCCATAGGAATTTGTAACCTCAACTGGCACATGAGTTTCTGGTCTGAAATCATGCTACTCATGAAATAAAATTATCACAAATGGAGAAATCAAGTCTGAATCCATACTGCTATCAAGATCCAAAAAAAGATCTCAAATGGGGAATTTAATTTAATATAGTCTCAGACCCTGGTCGATGCCAGGTGACTGGCAGATGCAATATGAAACCTACTGAGACAAATTTGACTTTAAACCAAGCCTCAGTGCAAACCCACATAACTAATTCCTAAAAAAATTACCTGCCAAGAATGAAAACAAATAAAAAAAAAAAGCAAACATACGAAAGGAAAAACCCATAAGAGAATAATGCAACATGTTTGAGAGCTAGCTGAAAAGACAAAGTAACAGGATCAGGCAAACCTTGAGAAATTGAAACAATCAGTCACAGAATATGATCCCCTCATTTAATATTGTTATATGCATGTTATATGTATTGCTATATGTATATATATATATATATATGCTATATGTATATATATATATATGCTATATGTATATAGCAATACATATAACATGCATATAACAATATGGATAAAACAAAAAACATGATATTGAGCAAACCAAGTCAGGCCTAGTGAGTCCATACAACTCTAATAATCAGATGATCAATAACCCAATGCATAACCGTTTGCATAATCTCGCTTAGAGCATGGCTTGAAAATTGTGATCTTTAATGTCGCTATCCCTGGAGACTCTAAGAGCAGGAGGTTGCTTGCTGTGGTCAGCATATTGTTTTCATCTTCTCCATCTCATGACACCTATTTACAACTGACTCGCGTACAGTCCTTTATCTTTTGTAACATAAATTTTTTTCAAAGACCTTCACAAACCATGTAAAGAATAGTAGTTTAATCTTCTATAAACAAGAAAACAGGTTCATCATAATCAAGTGAATCATTCAATATCATTCAGCTAATATGTGGGAGAGAGCATTTTAGACTAAGTCATGGATAAATTGTTAAATCTCTTACGTCAGATCTACTTATCCTCTGTAAATTTCCTGAGTTGAAATGGAACATTCTTAAAGATAGTGTTCATGCCTTTTCTTTACTGTCCCTCTGCAGTGTATCGTACAGCTCTCAGCATGCAGTAGGTAATAAGTGTTTCTGGAGAGATGATACATACTACGATTTCATCAGTATTTGGGCACCTAAAAGCACATCATTCTGAGAAAAGACCAGGGTGATTGAACACAGCATCTCAATTCCATGGGATAGGTCATGAGCATTTTCCCTTCTTTGTAAAATAAGCTTTAACTTATTAAAAAGCTAGTCTTGTAAGGGAAAAATAGATGACATGTTAGCAAATATTGGGATACATAGACTAATATTCCATTGTGTTAAATGCTACTGCTTAAAATAATAGGAAAATTCTAATAGCTGTCTCTCAGTGACTACTAATGATTTAAAAAAATTCTGCACTTTATAGTCTAACTGCTTGCCCAGATAATCCACAATAGTTTACACTTATAAGCATAGCATAAAGTGAGATATGGTGATTCACCAAGAATTTGTGTTCTCCTTTACTAATCAGATTAGTATCTTTAAATATGATGCTATAGAAGATGAGAACTAAGCAGGAGTAGCAATGGTTAGTATTTAAATACAATTTTTCCAAAGTAAAAGTCAAGAACTTCAAAACTCAGAAGAAATGCCAATATTGCTTTATTGTATTTCTTCTTGATTATAAAGAGATTCATAGGTGTGCTGAAAATTATTGTAATTTATGATGCTTTATCTAAGGTGAAATGTTAAAGGAAGAGCCCAGACATGCTGCTGATGAAAGTTCATGTGTTGGCTTTCTAAAGGGCAAGTCATTAAAAGCTTTCTTTCATTGTCACAGATTTAATTTTCTTACCAAGACCAAGTACTTGTACTTGTCATTTTAAGAAATTCTCAATAACCTCCCTCAATTCTGATGTAGTGTCAAAGTAAACGTCAGTAGAGACTATTCCAGATTCTCATCTCAAAAGTATCAAGATTTAAATTCACCCTTCATTTGGGAAGTATACTATGTATTTCCATTTGACTATACTGTATTTTTATTTTTTAGAAAAGTCATAGGTTTATAGAAAAATGATGCAGAAAGTATGGAGTTCTAGAACTCCCCTCATATACACAGATTTCACTAACATTCACACTTTGCTTTAGTGTGGTAATTTTGTTAGCACTGAAAGAATATTATGGTTATATTATTGACTGTAGTCCATAGTTCACATTAAGATTCACTGTTTGTGTTATACAGCTCTATGTTGTTGTTGTTTTAATTTTTATTCTTGGCCACATATATACAACCCAAAATTCACCCTCTCTAACCACACTCTAATATACAATTCAGTGATGCTGATTACATTCACAGTGTTGTGTTACCATCACTGCCGTCCATTACCAAGACTTATTGCCATCGCCCCAAACACAAACTCCCTACCAACTGAGCATTAACTCCCCATTCCCTATCCCCACCCTGGCCAGTGGTGTTCTACTTTCTGAAATCTATGAATTTGCTTATTCTAATAATTTCATATCTGAGTTCATTCAATATTGGTCCTTTTGTGTCTGACTTAATCCAGTCAATATGATGTCTTCAAGGTTCATCCATGTTGTTGCATATATGGAAACTTAATTTTTTTCATGGTGGATATTAAGCCTCTAAATGTAGATACCACGTTTTGTTTATTCATTCACTTATTAATAGATACTTGGGTTGCTTCCGTCTCTTGGCAATTGTGAATAATACCTCTCTGAACATTGCTACGCAAAAATCTGTTTAATTCGCTACTAACAATTATTTTGGGTATATACCCAGAAGTTTTTATGGTAATTCTGTACTTAACATTGTGAGGAACCACCAAACAGATTTCCACATTGGCTGTACTATTTCACATTCCCATTTCATTATATGAAAAACTCTCTTTGTCTGCATCCTTACCAACACTTGTTATATTCCATATTCTGTTGTTGTTTTTAATAATGGTTATCCTAGTGGGTGTCATGTAGTATTTTGTAATTTTGAATTGCCTTTCTCTAATAGGTAAAAATGTTGAGCATCTTTTCATGTTATTATTTGGTCATTTGTATATCTTCTTTGCAGAAATATCTTTTCCTATTTTTAATGGGATTGTTTAACATATTGTTAAAGTGTTGGATACCTTGATGTTTAACCCTTATCAGATATATGATTTTCAAATATTTTCTCCCACTATATAGACTATCATTTCAGTTCCTTGATAATGTCCCTTGATGCATCAAAGTTTTTAAGTTTTGTGAAGTCCAAGATATCTACTTTTTTCTTTTGCCCCTTGTGCTGTTTTTTTTTTCTTTTGTTCCTTGTAAAGTCTAAGAATCCATCATCTCCTATAAGATCCTAAAGATAGTTTTCTTTGGAGTTTTATTTTATTAGCTCTAATGTTTAGGTCATTGATCCATTTGTATGCTCAAAGATAGGGGTTCACGTTTAATTCTTTTGTGTATGGATAGCCTAGTTTGCCAACACCATTTGTGGAAGAAAGACTGTTCTTTCTCTGTTGAGTGGACTTGGTGACCTTGTCAAAAATCAACTGACTGTAAATATGTGGATTTATTTTGGGACTCACAATACTATTCCATTGGTCTGCATGCCTACCTTTATGGCAGTACCACAATATTTTAATTACTGTACCTTTGCTGTGAGTTGAGAAATTGGGAAGTGTGACTCCTCCAACTTTATTATTTTTTTTCAAAATTGCTTTGGCTACCTGGGACCCCTTGCAATTCCATATGAATTTGAGGATCAGCATTTCCATGTCTGTAAAACAGGCTGCTGGAATTTTTATCCTGATTATGTTGACTCTAGATCATTTTGGATAAAATTTGTGGGGTTTTTTTTTCAGTTTTTTTCCCTCTATATTCATTAGGGACACTGATCTGTAATTTTCTTTTCTTGTGCTGTCTTTAGTTAGCTTAGGTCTCATAGAATGAGTTAGGAAGTGTTCCCTTCTATGCTTTTTGGATGAGTTTGAAAATAATTGGTGTTAATTCTTCTTAAATTTTTGATACAATTCAACAGTGAAGTTAGATGGTCTTGCACTTTTTTTGGGGGGGGGTTGATTACTAATTCAATCTCTTTTCTTGTTATTGGTCTGTTAAGATTTTTTATTTCTTCCTGAGTCAGTTTAAGTTGTTTGTTTCTAAGAATTTGTCACTGTTATCTGGATAATCTAATTTTTGACATACAATTGTTTTTAACATTGACTTATAGTTCTTTTTATTTCTGTAATGTTTGTTGCAGTGTCTCCACTTTCATTCCTGAATTTAGTTCATTGTTTCCATTGACATTCTAACTGAAAGTTTGTTGATCTTTTCAAAGAACCAACTTTTTGTTTCAGTGAATCTCTATTGTTTTCCAATTCTTTATTTGACATACCTTCACTCTAATTTTTACTATTTTCTTCCTCTAATTTTGGGTTTAGTTTTCTCTCTTATTTGTAGGTCCTCTGAGTGTGAAGATAGGCTTCTGATTATAAATCTTTTTTTTTGAATGTAGATGTTTACAGCTATCAATTACTCACTAAGCACTGTATTTCCTGCAACCCACAGATTTTCCTATGTTGTATTTTTGTTCTTATTCATCTATAAATGTTTTTTAACTTCACGTGTGATTTCTTCCTTGATCCATTGGCTTTTTGGGTATGTTCTTTAATTTCCATATGTTTGTAAATCTTATAGTTTCCTTTTATTGCTCATTTCTAGCTTCACTACGCATGGCAAGAGGGAAACTCTGTATGATTTCAACCTTTTTAAATTTATTAAGATTGATTCGTGGCTTAATACATGGCCTACCCTAGAGAATGGCTCATGTACACTTGAGAGGAATGTACATCCTGCAATTATTGGGTGGAGTTTTCCATATTTATATATGAGTTAGGGGTAATTTGTTTGAGTATTGCTCAAATCTATTTTCTTACTGATCTTCTGTGTATATGCTCTTATGTTCTATCCTTTTTGTTTTCCCTGCATGGGCAGGCACCTGGGTCTCTGGCATGGTAGGCGAGAATTCTGCCACTGAACACCATCACACCTCCCTGTTCTGTTCATTTTTGAAAGTGGTATATTGAAGTCTTCAACTACTATTGTAGAACTAACTATTTCTACCTTCAATTCTGTCACTTGTTGTTTCAGATATTTTGGGGTGGGGCACTGTCATTATTAGTGTATATGTTTATAATTTTTATATCTCCTGGCTGGATTGAACCTTTTATCAATATATGATATTCTTTTACTCTTGTAATCTTTTGAGACTTAAAGTCAGTTTGTCTGGTATTAATATAGCCATTTCAACTCTCTCTTTTGTTTAATAATTGTTACATGGAATATCTTTATCCATCCCTTACTTTCAACCTTTTTGTATCTTTGCATTTAAAGTCCCTCTATTTTAGACAGCATATAGATGGATAAAGTTTTTTCATCCCATCTGTCAAATTCTATTTTTAATGCATTTACATTTAATGTAATAACTGATATGATTTGTATGACTTTTAATATTTAGCTATTTGATTTCTAAATGTCTTGGGCATGTTTTATGATCCTCAATTACTTAATTCCTGTATTTTTTGGATTTAGTTGACTTTTTTAGTATGTCATTTGACTCCATCCCTCTTTCTTTCGCTCTATATTTTAATGTATTTTCTTCATGTTTGTGATTAGAACTAAAATTTAAACCCATAACAACTTGATTACTTAATAGCAACTTGTTTTCAGTAGTATGTGTATGCTCTAGTTGCATACGTCTCCATCCCTCCCCTTTTGTAATATCATCTCAGATAATATCTTTATGTATCATCTACACATAAAACAAGATTTTTTTACATGCTTGATTTTTATTCATATAAGGGAAAAAAGTTACAAATCAAAAGTACAATACAGAATTTTATATTTACCTATGTATTTATGCTTACTGATGTTCTTTATTTATTTTTATGGTTTCAATTTTCTGGCTACTGGCTTTTATTTCAGCTTGAAGGTCTCCCCTAGTATATCTTGTAGGACATGCCATCTGGTAATGAATTCTTACACTATCATTTATCTATAAACATATTAAATTCCCCTTCATTCTTTTTTTAATGTAATTTTATTGAGATATATTCACACACTATCCAAACTATACAATCAGTGGTTCACAATATCATCACATGGTGGTATATTCATCACCGTGATCAATTTTAGAATATCCATATCACTACAGAAAAAGAAGAAAATAAACCCCAAACAACCCATATCCTTTACCATTCCCTCTATTGCCCACTGTTATTGCACTCTACCCAATTTCAAGACTTACAATTGAGGTAGATTAAGAGAGTATAGTATTGACAGTTTTATAGATAGATAGATAGAAAGAAAGATAGATATAGATATCAGGGAATAGAACAAAACATCCAGAAGTAGATCCACATACACATGGGCAACTGGTTTCATTTTTAAATATAGTTATACAATCATTATCAAAGATCATGGCTATTGGCTTACAATTTAATAACCAGTTATACCTTCTGGCTATTCTAAAACACTAGATACTAAAAAGAAATATCTATATAAGTCAGTACTCAGCCATTTGTTAAATCCTAATTTCTCAATTATACTCATTCCTCTCATAGTCTTTCTCTCCATCCTCAGGGATATTTGGCAATGACCATTTTAACTTCTTCATGCTGGAATTGTGTATTGACTTCATGGAGGGGGGAATGAAACTGTTGATGTTCTTGGAGAGACTGGTAACTCTAGGTTTCAGGACTTATCTGACCAAGGATCAGTCTGGAGGACTTAATTTTCTGAAAAAAATAAACATACTAAGGAAAGCTCTTATAAAGACTTAGATAGAGCCCAGGGCACTCCCTAGAATTTTCAGGAATACTTTTGGTTGTGGCATGACGTACTGTGGTAGTTTGCAATAACTGGCTAAAGCTTGCATTAAAGTAACTTTCAGAATGATCTCTTAACTCTATTTGAAATCTCGTAGCAGCTATTGAAACTTTGCACCATTTCTTTTCCCCATTTTTGTTCAAGAATGCTTTCTCATTCCCATGATGCTAGGGCCAGGCTCATCCCTGGAGTCATATCCTATAATGCCAGGGAGACTTAAACCCCTGGGAGCCATGATCCACATAGGGGGGAGTATAGCGAGTGTATTTTCAGAATTGGCTTAAAGAGAGAGGCCACATCTAAGCAACAAAAGAGGCTCTCTGGAGGTATCTCTTAGGCATAATTATAGCAGGCCTAGTTTGCCACTGCAGAAATAAGTTTCACAAGGGCAAGCCTCAAGAACAAGAGCTTGGCTTATTAAATTGGGAGTTCCTAATGCCTGAGAGAATATCAGGAATTCCCCAGGTGGGGAAATCTAATGGTTCCAACTTTTTCCCTAGTCCCTCAAAGTGATTTTGCAAATACTTTTTAAATTTTCTTGCCCAAATACTCTGAAATGTCCAGGTATTAAAATAACCTGTGCAGAGTAATAAGATCTCGTTCCCTCTTCTAGTTTCCATGTAATTAGGTTGTTTCAATAAAGTGACCACGCAGGTTAAATTAGATAGTGTGCTGTAGAAAATTGAAATTTTAGACCAAAGAAACATCTCTTTCTTTGGTCTCCAACAGAAATTGAACTTTTAAAATATAGACAATGTCATCCTTTACCCTGTATTCTTATTTACCTTAGTTCTATCCAGGTCCATTTTATTAATATTTCTAATCGAAGTCTAATCTCTTTTTCAGCTTCTTTAGCAGTTACTGTATGGAGCAATGCTGACTCTCAGAGCTGCAGAACTACAACTCTGAGTCTCAGGTGTCACACAGGTATGCAATGCTCCAGGGAACTACCAGGTTATGCACAAAGAGCACAGCATCTTCAATTTAGAAATGCAGTTAAAACTCAGGAATAGGTCTGACTGCTGTAAGAGCTTACAATCTAGGAACCTTTACAATGAGCCTTATTTGAACATCATGTGCTCCTTAATCTTTGATTGCACAAGCTTTGCCCATTTTCTTTCCCCTGATAAGTTATCAAATTCAATTCTCAGAGTTTGCTCATTATAGTTAGTTTATATTAGTGAGACCATATATCATTTGTCCTTCTGTTTCTAGCTTATTTCACTCTATATCATGTCCTCAAGGATTATTCATTTACCTAGTTGCATATCACATGATTTCATTCCTTCCTACAACTACTCATTATTCTGTCAAGTGTATACACCAGGTTTTGCCCTTCCATTCATCAGTCAGTATACTCTTAGGTCACCTCCATCCATTGCAAATTGTGAATAATGCTGCCGTACACACCAGTATGGAATGCCTATTCATGTCCCTCTACTTCCAAGTCTTTGTCTAATAATAGGGTTCTGGGATCATGAGGCAACCTTACATTTAGCTTCCTGTGGAGCCACCACACTGGCCTCCAGAGAGACTGTGCCTTCCTACTACTCTACAGTGAATAGGTGTATCTCTCTCTTCAAATCTCGTCCAGCACTTGTATCCTTCTGTTCATTTTTTAAACATCTTATTCACACACCATACACTCTATCTTAAATGTACAATCAATGGTTCCCAGAAATCAAATAGTTATGCATTCACCACCAAAATCTACATGAGAGCATTTCTATTTCTTCTGCCGAGAAAGAATAGAAAAGGAAAACAAAGATAAACAACAAGAATCCCATCCTCCTCCATTATATCTTCCTCTTATTGACATTGAGCTTTATTATATTGTCTGTTACCATTCATGAAAGAATACTGCAATGTGACTGTTAACCATAAACACTAGTTTGCCTTCATTGTATTTTTTTCATATACCTGACACTCAATTTTTCTCCTTTAGGTAAAATCTTTCTTATATTTATACATTTAATCACCATCATTGTCACTCTAGGCTTTGCTATGTTATTGTAGTCCCAGTTTTTATCCTCTTTCTTTCCTTCTGGTGTCATACATGCCCCTAGCCTCTGCTTTCAACCATACTCACATTCAGCTTTATTCATTATACTTACAATATTGTGCAACTATTACATAACATTGGAATTGTAAAGTCATACATTATTTCTATATTTAGTTTTCTGAGGAACTGTCAGCTTCCACAGCAGCTTCTCCATTTTACATTCCTTCTAGTAATGAATGTGTGTTCCTTTGTCTCCACATCACAGCCAACACTTGTTTCCCCTTTCTTATTTAACTGCAGCCACTCCAATAGGTGTGAACCATTCTGATTTTGATTTGCAATACCCTGATGCTAATATGTTGAGAATTGTTTCATGTGCTTTCTAGACATTTGTATTTCTTCTTTGGGGAGCTGTCTTTTGCCCCTTTTTAATTGGGTTGACTTTTTGTTAAGTTGAAGGATTTGTGTATATATTTTGGATTTTAATCCTTTGTTGGATATGTGGTTTCCAAATATTTTCTCCCACTGTGTAGGTTGTCATTTTGCTTTCATAATAAAGTCCTTTGAGGAACAAATGTTTTTAATTTTGGTGAGGTCACATTTATCTATTTTTTTATTTTGTTGCTTGTACTCTGGGTGCAAAGTCTAGGCTACCATTGCATAACACAAGTTCCTGAACATGCTTCAAGGAGTTTCATAGTTCTAGCTCTGATACTAATGTCTTTGTGTCATTTTGAGTTGATCTTTAATGTTCTGTGAGGTAGGGGACCTGTCTCTTCTTTTCTTTTTTTTTGCAAATGGAGATCCAGTTTTCCAAGCACTATTTGTTGAAGAGAATTTTTTTCCCCATTAAGAAGTCTTTGCCAGCTTATAAACTATCAGTTGCCTGTAAGTGTGAGCTCTAATTTTTTTCTATTCCATTGGTCTACGTGTGTGTCCTTGTGCAAGAACCATATTGTTTTAATTATTGTAGCTTTGTAACAAGTTTTATGATAGAGAATTCCTTCTTTGTTTTCAAGGTACTTTACTTGTACTGCTTGTACACTTTACTTGTACTTTACTTTACTTGTACAGGAACTTACTGTACTGGAAGTTCCTGCCAGAGCAATGGGGCAAGAGAAAGATAATAAAGGTATCCAAATTGAAAAAGAAGAAGTAAAACTTTCCCAATTCACAGGTGATATGATCCAAAAACAAAACATCTTGAAAAATCCACCTCAAGCTCTTGAGGTAATAAATGAATTCAGCAAAGTGATAGAATTCAAGAGCAACACCCAAAACTCAGTAATGTGCCTATAACGGTGGTGCGGTGGGCATCCTTGTCTTGTTGCTAGTCTTAGAAGGAAAACTTTAATTCTTTCAAAATTAAAATGGGATGTTAGATGTGGGCTTTTCATATATGCCCTTAGTCCTGTGGAGGGAGTTTCCTTCTATTGCTAATATTCTTATTGCTAATATTCTAAGTGTTTCTATCAAGAAAGGGTGCTGTATTTTGTAAAATGTGTTTTCTGCATCAATTGAAATCATCTCATAGTTTTATCTTCATTCTCTTAATATGGTGCATTACATTAATGATTTTCTTATGTTGGACCACACTCGCAAACCAGGGATATATGCCATTTGAACATGGTGTATAATTCCTTTACATGGTTTTGAGTTCTGTTTTCCAATATTTTGGTCAGGGATTTTTGTACCTATATTTCTAAGAGATATTGGCCTGCAGTTTTCTTTTATTGTGGTATTTTTTTTTTGTATGCTGTATGGTGGGGTCACATTTTATTATTTTTCCATGTAAGTATTCCATTATTGCAGCACCATTTGTTGAATTTTTGTTGGTTTGTTTCTGAAGGGCATGGACTGGGAATCGAACCTGGGTCTCCTGCCTAGCAGGCAAGAATTCTACCACTGAACTACCCTCACACCCCCTAGGTTAGTAGTTTTGGGTTTTTTTTTTTCCACTATTATGTAATTGTGAAAATTTTATGTCTGATGCTCCTTTTATTTATAGTATGGACAGTTGAGTAAAAAATATGGATTAAAAATAAATAAATATTGTGGTATCCTTACCTGGCTTCTGTTATGAGAGTGATGCTGGACTCATAGAATGACTTAGGGAGTGTCCCTTCCTCTTCAGTTTTTTGGTAGAATTTGAGTGTAATTTGACTTCTATACTTTTTGGAATGTTTGGCAGAATTTCTCTGTGAAGCCAGCTGGTCTTCTGCTTATTCTTTGTTGGGAGATTTTTGATTACTGACTCAAGAAATTGGTTTGCTCAGATCTTACATTTCCTCATGAGTCAGTATAGGTAATTTGTGTGTTTCTAGGAATTTTGTCAGTTCTTCTAGGTTATCTAATTTATTGGGATGCAGTTCTTCATAATATCCACTAACAGTCGTTTTATTTTAGTGGGATTGGTAATAATGTCCTCTTTTCCATTTTTTGTTTTCTTCATTTGTATGCCCTCTATTTTTTTCTTTGTCAGTCTAGCTAAAGGTTTGTCAATTTTGTTGATCTTTTCTGAAAGCAAACTTTTTGTTTTGTTGATTCACTACTGTTTGTTAGTTTTCTCATTTATCTCTGCTCTAATCTTTTTTATTTCTTTCCTTCTACTTGCTTTGGATGTAGTTTCCTCATCTTTTTCAAGTCTTTCTTCTGTTTAAATGTAAGAATTTAAAGCTATAAATTTCCCTCTCAGCATTTCCTTCATTGCATCCCATAAGTTTTGCTATGTTGTATTTTCATTTTCATTTGCCTCAAGATATTTCCTAATTTTGTTTCTAATTTCCTCTTTAACCCATAGGTTAAGAGTACATTGCTTAATTTCCATATAGATGTGATGTGGAAACTTCCCTTCATTATTGATTTCTAGCTTTATTCTGTTATGACTATAAAATCTACATTGTATAATTTCAATATTTTTTGATTTATTGAGACTTGTTTGAACCAAAATATGGTCTATCCTGGAGAATGATCCATGTACACTTGAGAAAAATGTGTATTCTGTTTTTATTGATTGCTGTTTTCTATATGTCTCTAACGTTTAGTTCCTTTAGTTTACCATTCAAGTCCTGTACTTCCCTACTGATCTTCTAATTAAATATTCTATTCATAACTGAGAGTGTTTCTTAAATTCTCCTACTATTAACACAGAACCATCAATTTCTCTCTCAAATCTGTCTGTATTTGTTTCCTATATTTTGAGGCACTGTTATGTGCACATACCTTTATACTTGTTGTTAAATCTTCCTCTTGTATTGCTACCTTTATCCATACATAATGATCATCTTTACCCCTCTTACCTGTAAAAACAGTCTACTTTATCCAATATTAGTATAGCTATACCAGCTTTCTTTTAGTTACTACTAGCTTGGCATAATTTTTTCCATCCTTTCACCATCAACCTACTTGAATATTTGATCGTAAGGTGAGTCTGTTGATGCCAGCATATAGTTGGGTCATGCTTTTTATCCATTCTTCCAATCTCTGACTTTTGACTGGAGAGTTTAATCCATATGCATTTAAAGTCATTACCAATAAAGTCGGACTTTCTTCTGCCATTTTTCTATTTAGCCTTTGTATCTCATATTTTTTGTCACTCAATTCTTCCATTAATGCCTTATAATTGGTATAAACTTAAGTTTAAGTTAAGTTGATACAAACTTAACTTCAAAAATATGCACATAAATTTTTTTCTATACCACTCTGTCCCCTTCCAGTTTTTCATATTTGTTACCACTTTTATCTTTGTACATTGTATGTCCAAACATACAGATTCATCATTACTTTTTATACATTTGCATTTTAGTATTCCATGCTTTCTTTTAGAGAAAAAGTTTATTACTAGGCACAAAACAGGAGATGAAATGGCCTATTGGCCCAAAAAGCTATCACCCAGAGGCCTTAGTCTCTGGGTTTTATGGATTTAAACAAGGGCTGATTAAGTTATTACCATGTCAATAGCAGTTATAAGTAGAAAGGAGGGAGTTAGGGTTATTATCATCTCAATAGCAAGCATAGGCAGACACAATTTACAAATATAAGGACTGTAACTGTGCTAGGACCAAGTCACTGATTAATTCTGAGCTGATCCAAGTTCCTCCATTAACATTAGGGGATTGTCCTTATGATTATAAGCTTCTAAAATTGAAAAAATGGATAAAATAGGTACAAGTGAGTTTCAGTCACAAGGTCTGTACAATCACAAGGGCACAAAATAAAATACAATTATCACCTGAGATCAATGCAATCCTGTTGAACATTCTGTATTCTTTCAGCATCAAATGCCCAATCTTTACCCTCTTTCTATTTCCTGATAGCTTGTGTTCTCAAGTATAATTCTCAAAGTTCACTCAGTAATATTAGTTCATATTAATGAGACCATGATTTCAGACAAAGACCCTGGATTCTTCTGCCTGACACACTCAATAACCAATGTCTACCAGGTGAAACAACAGGGTTTCAAAGAGAGAAAGAGTTTATTGCTAGTCACATAGTAGGAGAGCAGATGGCCTAGCGGCCCAAAATCTATCTCCTCAAACTGCAATAATTTGGGTAGTTGTATTAGAGAAAAGTTGGTCAGGGTTTAGGATAATGAGTATAGTGGTCCCAGATGATATAATTAGAGGTGAACTGACTATTGAGCATGTGTAAATTGATTACATGCTTAGTCACAGAATGTATGAAAGAAAATGGCAGAATGAGGTATAAATGACTTGTAGATTGAAGTCTAAGCTACTGTGCATGTCCAGCAGGTCCACTTTGGTTAGATCCAGTCATCAAGATAACTTTGGACTTGGGGTGGGTGAGACCTAAGACCTTTCATTAACAAACATTAGGGGCTGTCTTAAGTTATTACAAGACTCTAAAATTTGAAAAACTTGATGGCTAGATACAAATGAAGGTTGATCACAAGGTTTTTACAGTCACAGGTTTAGAAGATAAGGGCTATACAATTATCAGAGAGCAAGGCAGCTGGATTACAATTTAGAGATTTCAGAAATTTCCCTCTTGTCTACTCCAATACACCAGACAGCAAAAAAGGACTATCTATATAATGATTCATTAATAAAAATCATCCCTTAAATCCTGATTTCTCAGTTATAACCATAGAGTATTTGTCCTTTAGTTTCTGGCTAATTTCACACAATATGATATCCTCAAGGTTCATGCATGTTGTTGCATGCACCATGACTTTACTCTGTCTTAAAGCTGTGCAATAGTCCATTGTATGTATATGCCACAGTCTATTTCTCCACTCATCTTCAAGTTCTTTGAAGAGTTTGACAGGATTGGTACTAATTCTTTCTTGAATGCTTGGTAGAATTCACATGTGAAGTCATTTGATCCTGGACTTTTCCATTTTCAGGAGCTTATTCATGAATGATTCAATCTCTTTACTTGTGATTCACGTGTTGAGGTTGTCTCTTTCTTCTCCAGTCAATGTTAGTTGTTCATGCTTTTCTAGGAAGTTGTCCATTTCATCTACATTGTCTAGTTTATTAGCATATAGTTGTTCATAGCATCCTCTCACTATCTCTTTTTATTTTTTTTCTGTGAGGTAGGTAGTTATGTACTGTCTTTCATTATTGATTTTGTTTATAGCCTCTCTCTCTCTTTTTTTTTTTTTTT
>PVIY010035010.1:0-26675 GCA_004026745.1 Myrmecophaga tridactyla
GCATCTCCTCCGTGCTGGCTGGGGGATCCTACCGGGCCCCCAGCACCTATGGGGGCCTGTCAGTCTCCTCCTCCCGCTTCTCCTCCGGGGGAGCCTGCGGGATGGGGGGCGGCTATGGCGGCAGCTATGGCGGTGGCTTCAGCAGCAGCAGCAGCAGCTTTGGTGGAGCCCTGGGTAGTGGCTTTGGTGGGGGATACGGTGGTGGCCTGGGTGCCAGCTTTGGTGGTGGCTTTGGCGGTGGCTTGGGTGGTGGCTTGGGCGGTGGCTTGGGTGGTGGCGATGGGCTGCTAGTGGGCAGTGAGAAGATCACCATGCAGAACCTCAACGACCGCCTGGCCTCGTACCTGGACAAGGTGCGTGCCCTGGAGGAGGCCAACGCCGACCTGGAGGTGAAGATCCGCGACTGGTACCAGAGGCAGCGGCCTGCGGAGACCAGGGACTACAGCCCCTACTTCAAGACCATCGAGGATCTGCGGAACAAGGTGGGTGGGCTGAGAAGCAGGAGGTGCCTTCCTGGCTGCCTCACTCCTGCAACAACAGACGCCTCAGGCCGCCGGCACCCCTAGATTCCTGCCCAGGACAGACTCCAACCCCAGACCCCTTCTTCTGAGGCTCTGGAACTTCCTAAAGAAGACTTGTATGGGGGAAGATGCTCTCCCTTCCCCTGCCTTGCTCAGACCCTTCTGGGCTCTGGATCCTCGGAACAGTAATTCTAACCCTTGCATATTACAGAAGTTGAAGCTTTGAGAGGTGCTTTGACCTGTCCAAGGTGGCAAAGCAAATTAATGGCAAAGCCTAGGCTAAAACCTTCGTGCCCCACTTTGTGGCACAGGAGGCAGCTACCTGTTCTCCAGCACAGGGGAGGAGGGAGCTATAACGGGACCTGGTGAGACGCCCAAACCGCTCATTAGCACATTAGTCTGGGCTGGGGCTGTTGCCGCCCATGAGCTATGGCACTGGCTGGCTTCTCCCCATGGCAAGGCAAGCATGAGAAGGCCAGAGAAATAGATCACAGTCCACCCCATGTCCCCTGCCCAGGAGGGAACCTGGGTGGGTTTGTCTGTTCTGACCTGCAGCTCTCTTCTCCCTGCCCCTTACATTTTGCAGGGGGCCCTCCCGGCTGAACCCTCTTCCCTGAGTGTCTGGCGAGGCTGCCTCCTGCGGGTTAGGGAAATTAGATGAGGGAAGAAGCTCTAGCCAAGCACAGAGTTCAATCTATCTTCTTTTTCTTCCTTTGTTTCCTTTTTTTTTTTTTTCTAATCTCCTGTGCAAGTTGGGTCTCATCTCCCGTGGGCTTTGAAAGGAAAGTACGTGGCCGTAAAGGACTGGCAAGGCTTTGGCTTATGCAGACAGAAGAGAATTCAGATCAGGAAGGGGATCTAGAGTGACTTTGGGTCACTTTCCCATCTGCGGGTGGGAAATTTGAGCCCCAGAGACTTGTTTCAGGTCTTGCAATCAGTCAGTGGCAGAACTGGGACCAGAACTCAGGTCTCAGGGCTTTTGATTCTAAAGCCAGGGCTCTTTCTACCCCCTCTGCTGACCACAAGTCATCAAACCCTGGATCAAAGTGGGACCACCTGGGGTTATGCTTTGGGCTGCTGTGGGGAAGTCTTGGGCATCTGTGGGGGAAGAGGAGGCTCAGGCAATAGTGTGAATGCAAAGGCTTAATGCAGGCTGCAGTGAAGTCTGACTAGCGACGTCTATTTGACAAATGACCTGTGTCTTTTCCATCCTGTAGATCCTCGCGGCCACTGTGGACAATGCTAATGTCATCCTGCAGATTGACAATGCCCGCCTGGCTGCTGATGACTTCCGCACCAAGTGAGTTAACTGCAGTGGCCCAGGGCATCGAGTCTTCCCAGAGTAGGGCAGTTTTGGAACAGCAATCCCCAAACAGGGCTGACCAGTGCCAGGATGGCTGCACTTGGGGTGCTTGTAAATATACAAGGTTCTTGGTCTCCACCCTTGGAGATCTGGTTCAGTTATTTTTAATGAGTTACCTGGGTGATTCTGATCCACAGCCAGGTTTGGGAACTGCTGCTTTAGGGAGAGGCGTTCCCTACATTGCCACTTGCTCTTCAAGTGAACTATTGTTTGGCTGAACCTAGTAGCACCACCTCTACATGCTAAATTCTGCAACATGATTGCCTGCTTTATCTCTAGTCCCCCCAGGAATGTTCGGATCTGAGCGATCAATGGGCACTGTGTCCAACTATCAATGGGTCCTGTGTCCAGCCAGTTTTCAAGACTGGCCCCTGAAATCACCTACTACAGAGGGCCAGCTATGGGAAGAAGGTTTAGGGGGAAGAGAACAAAGACTTCATTCGGTGTGACCAGAATAAGTATCTCATTCCTTTTCTCTTGGGTCATTCCAGGTATGAGACGGAGCTGAACCTGCGCATGAGCGTGGAGGCCGACATCAACGGCCTGCGCAGGGTGCTGGACGAGCTGACCCTGGCCAGGGCTGACCTGGAGATGCAGATCGAGAGCCTCAAGGAGGAGCTGGCCTACCTGAGGAAGAACCATGAGGAGGTGAGAACTGAAAGAACAAGCCAGTTTAGGAGTCAAGCTGAGAGGGACCAGATGAAATTGAGATGGTGGGAGGACCATAATCAAGCCGGGATAGAGAACCCCAGTTGGCTGCTGCAGGCAGCTTCCTGACTGTGGACTCATTGTGCAGGAGATGAACTCCCTGAGAGGCCACGTGGGTGGAGACGTCAATGTGGAGATGGACGCCGCCCCAGGCGTGGACCTGAGCCGCATCCTGAACGAGATGCGCGACCAGTACGAGAAGATGGCAGAGAAGAACCGCAAGGACGCCGAGGAATGGTTCTTCAGCAAGGTGGGTGCCATTTGTGGTGGAAGCGGCCCAGGAACCCTGCCTCCCGGAGCCTTCCGATATGAATGGTGTTCTCCTCTTTTCTGCAGACAGAGGAGCTGAACCGCGAGGTGGCCACCAACAGCGAGCTGGTGCAGAGCGGCAAGAGCGAGATTTCCGAGCTCCGGCGCACCGTGCAGAACCTAGAGATCGAGCTGCAGTCTCAGCTCAGCATGGTAGGGATGCTTTCAGGCTTGGGCATGGGCCCAGGGACTGGGAAGGAAGGAGAAACCACTCTCACCGACCCCTGATTCTCTTTATCTTCCTCACAGAAAGCATCCCTGGAGAACAGCCTGGAGGAGACCAAAGGCCGCTACTGCATGCAGCTGGCCCAGATCCAGGATATGATCGGCAGCGTGGAGGAGCAGCTGGCACAGCTGCGCTGCGAGATGGAGCAGCAGAGCCAGGAGTACAAGATACTGCTGGACGTGAAGACCCGTCTGGAGCAGGAGATCGCCACCTACCGCCGCCTGCTTGAGGGCGAGGACGCCCAGTGAGTGCCCTGCTCCCCACCCCAGCCCACACCCCAACTGATCTCTCTCTGGGCCCCCCATGTATCTAACAGCACTGCCACTTTCTTTCTTCACAGCCTCTCCTCCCAGTTCTCCTCTGGTTCTCAGACATCCAGAGATGGTAAGACCTTCCTGCTCATCATTCCTGGGCTCAGGACTACCTTCTGTCCCCGAGCAGATCCAGGGAGATGGTCAGGGGCTTTTTGAGGAGTTGAGCTAGAATTTTCTCACCCAGTATCCTTTATACACCTCCTTTGCTAGAAGGAGCCATATTCTAAACCATCCGTAAGGCTGGGGTCTGTGCTCTCCACACTTTATTTCTCCCACCCGATGCCTGTGGCAGACCCCAGGGCTGTCAGCACCACGGACAGGCACCCTCGTGGCTCCTCTTGCCAAGACCCGTCCATTTGGGTTGATTTGGACAGGACCGGTGGGGTCTGACTTTTCAGGAAGCTCCAGTCTGAAGTCATAGCCTCTGTGCCTGACCTCTAGCCCGAGTCAGAAAAAACTTTCCTGATGGTATCTGTGTTTGGGCAACAGAAGTGAATGGAGTGGTAATCAGGGGAGAGGGCAGGGAGAGCAGCAGGGAGAGAGGTTCCTTTAAGTCCCCTCATCTCCTCGGCTTCCTCGTCCCTGATTTCCCCATTGCCTGTCCGCCTCTGGTAACCCCCTCTCTCCCTCCTTCCCCAGTGACCTCTTCCAGCCGCCAGGTCCGCACCAAGGTTGTGGATGTGCACGACGGCAAGGTGGTGTCCACCCACGAGCAGGTCCTGCGCACCAAGAACTGAGGCACCACCTAAGCCCGGGAAGTTCCCTGTGTGGACACATATCCCAACGGGGTATCCCCTCTCCCATCCCCCAAGCACTTCACACCTGGACCCTGCTTCAGCCTTGCCCCCTCCTGGCAATCAATAAAGCTTCATTTTCTGGGTTGCACAACCATGTTTCTGCCTGATTATTGGTAGGAATGGAGGTGGGGAGAGTGTGGGGGAAGCATCTCTTTGGAGCTTGTCATAGCACCTGGCTGTGGCCTCTGGGACTGGGAGAAAGGGCTCGGGGGTGGGTTGGGCTAAGATCCCAGGACACTTTCAACATCCAAAAATAAACAGGTAGATGTGTGTACCAGGTCATATACGGTGCCTTCTAGGGCATGGAGGAACACTCATTTATGCATTTACTTATTCACTTACTCATTTATTCCTCTGTTTTTTCATTCATTCACAAGAGATTATTGAGTGCCTTTTATGTGCCAGGCACTGCGCTAAATTAAGAGTTCTTTTGAGATTATATAGAAAGTTATACATCTTCTCCTCCTTGCTCCCAAACAAGCACATGCAAAATTGCATACAATTTCATGGAGTTCATGGACTCTCTAAAGCTCATCGATAGAGGTCCATGAAGCTAAGTCAAGATATCATGCTCCATCTAGGGTAGAGCTGGGTCTGAATCCTGTCTGCGCTTGGTTGACCTAGAGCAAGTTGCTTATCATTGCCAAGATTCCGTTTCAGAATTTAAGTGGACAAAATGACAGTACCTACTTCATGGGCTTGTAAGGATTAGCTGGAAAAATGCCTGCAAAGCCTCTAGCTCAGTGTCTGGGTATGGTATAGGATCAGTGCACAGTCACATTAGTGATATTGTGTGTGCTAGCTGTTTCGTGGGTGACTCTCCACCATGAGGGCATTTTTAGAGGCTTTGGGAACAAATTGAATGGCTTCTAACCCTGGCTCTCTTCTTTATGGGACCTTGGAGAGTCTGAGTCTGAGTTTCCTTACCTGGATAATAGGGATGATGCATCCTGCTTCTTGGGGTTGATTGGAGAATACACTTTAATGCACTATTAATGAAGCAGAATTATAGGTGCCTCCCTTTGGTGGAGTGTCTTTCCTGTCTTTTGTGGCCTGGAATAGGTGGGGGAAGGGAAGGAGCCTCATCTTTGATGAGTAGAGAAAATTCCAGAGGTAGGTGGGACTCACTGCCCCAGGCTAGGAAAAAGTTAGCCAGTCACAGTATCAATTTCAACAGCCAATTTCATTTGGCTGGATGAACATGGATCATGCAGGCCATGAGTTTAGCATCATACTTGGCACATAGTCAGCTTTCTATAAATGGAAGTGCAAGAGGTTGAGTTATTAGTAAAAGGGAATGAAGTGATGTTGGTTTCTGTTGCCTGCCTCCACCCCAGAGAACAAAGAGATGTGCTTTGTGCTCCTGAAGCTCTGGAATGTCTTTTTTATCTGAGTGTTGATATTAAGAAGGGTTGATCTGGTGGTTCCCTGGGTAAGCGTGTGCTGTCCTGGAGATGACTGACTGGAATTTGGAGGTATGAGGGGACAGCTTAGGGAGGAGGGAGGTCTGAGGGAGCTTCCTCAGGGAATAAGAAGAGATGGGTGATAGAACCCTGGTGGGAGGGGACTGCTTGATACCCCTAGGGATGCTGGACCCTGGAGACCAGGGTTCCCAGCTGGGCAATGAGCCTCCTACTCAAGTGTGGTGTGGAGCTGGGGAGTCATCCATATTTGAGAAGCCACATGGGCCTGGAAGGAGAGCAAAACATATCAACAGTCACTAGTGGAGACAGAATACATTAGAATCTCCACACGGCACTCCACCTCAGAGTGGCACCAGAGATTGAGTTTCCATCCCCAAAGGAGAGTGAACTGATTTAGAGGAATTAGAGATGAGAGATTTCTTAGATTTGAGTGACCTGGGGAGAGATTCACTTCTGAAGAGTGGTTGCCCTCACTGTCTGGGAAGAGCTGGGCATGCTTGAGGGTAAAGATGGTGGCCTGAGGCCACCTGGTTGAAAGGCAGGCTCAGAGCTGGGAGGCAAGGAAGTCAAGAGTGGACTTGAAGGGGGTCCCACCCTGTACTCTGGGGCCCCAGAGGAAAAGGGCAGCAGGCAGCTGCTCCAGAGTGCCACAGAGACCCTACTGTTTTCTGGGAGACCCCCCCCCCCCCGCAATACTCACTCTATATTCCCCTGGGAAGGCTGGAGCCAACCCTCTGAGATCTGCTGCTGGCCAGTGCTCTCACCTACAGGCCACCCAACCAAGACCTGGGCCCAGCAGCTCTGACAACGGCAAGAATGCCACTCCCTGCCTCCCACCCCCATCCCAGAGCTTAACAATAGTATACCAGGAAAGCGACTCCATAGCACAGTCTAGTGGAGGCAGGAGAGGTTGCCGTCAGAGTCCTGGGCTGGGTTCTGTGACCTCTTGGACTCCACTTATATCCTAAGGCAATCAAGGAGGAGTGCTCTCTCTTCCTTCTCAGAACACAGCAGCAGCCCTGGAAGGAACCAGGGAGACCTTTCCTCCAACGCCCTCATCTTAGGTAGACAGTGGCCTGCCTCAGTTAATACAGACTGAAAGTGGGTGAAGGAGTTATCCCTCCCATTTCTCCACCCTCAATCTCTCTATTCTCCCATGCTTCCATCCCTCAACCCAGCTGCCATTCATCCATCTTCCAATTCATTTATTTCACACGAACATAATTACTGAGTAGATTCTTATTGCTAGGTTTTATGTGAAGTACTGATGTCTCAGAGATGACCAAGTAGGATTCTTGCCCTTGAGAAACTCATAGGTGTGTGAACTTATTAGGTGCGTGAACAAAAGCAGACTATGAACAAGTTGCTATAATGGTATGTGATGTGAGACTCCTATAGAGGTATACACTGTGCTTCCCACACTAGACTGTGAACTTCTTGATGGCAGAAAGTGTGCCCCCTTCTTTTCTGGCTCTGTAGCACTTCGTGTAGAGCCTGGTACACAAGGACATGGTATGCAGTGTGTGTGTCTGTGCACATGTGTGTGTGTGTATGTGTGTGTATAGGTTGGGGAAATTTAAAGTAACGTTAGAAATATGGTTTGGGGACAATGTGTGAAGGGTCTTGAAACTTTGCTGAGGGTGAACGTCAGACTGAACCCTAGGCCTGGCTACAGGGACCCACACTTACAATGACTTGTCCTTGGCCTTGGCTTAGCTTTGGCCCTGCAGGTGAAGGTCCTGGTGGGTGGGGCAGAACCTCGTCCACCATAGCTTCTGGCCCAGCCTGACCCTCACTGAGTCTTTGGATTTACAGATGAACCAGATGGAGTAGGAGGTGATGATAAGTGGCCAGGAGATGGTGTCCAAAATGACGGGGGTGACCAGCTCTGACACAATGCCCAGGAGTTGGAGATCGAACTACAATCTCAGGTCAGCATGGTTGATAGTCCTGCTCTAGGTTCTCTGTCTGGGAGGAGCCATGATGTAGCATCTCTCTTAGAACCTTCTCTTGCCCCTTAGATATCAGCTTTGGAGAAATCCTCGGAAGGCACCAAGAGCTGCTAGTGTGGCCAGCTGCAGCAGATCCAGGAGCAGGTTAGTTATGTGGAGGTCCAACTTGCTGAGAACCAGGTAGAGATTGAATGCCAGAACCAGGAATACAACCTTCTTCGGAACATCAAGACATGCTGGAGTAGGAAGTTCAGACCTATTACAGCCTCCATGAGAGTTGTCAGAATGTTTTGTGGAAGCCCTACGACCCCCTAGAACCCCTAGATTCAGGCCCTTGATTCTAATTCTGCTCCTCTGGACAAAGGCATCTGGAAAATCTCCTCTACATAGAGTCTTTTTTTTTTTTTGGCAGGGAAGGTGCATGGGCAAGGAATCTAACCTGGGTTTCCACATGGTCTACATAGAGTCTTCTGGGTTGAGGACTTCTTTATCCTGGGCAGGGGGAAGGTGAACCTCAGGCTCTGTGGGCTTTGGGAGAGGTGGATGGTGACAGTGAGAGAAGGGACTTCCACCCTGCTCCATGGAACGGAAGCTTCTGCAGTTCCCACCTAGAGACTTTCTCCTTTCAGCTAGGGTCTAGCCCAGCCTCTCTCCTCTGCCTCCAGGAAGGAAAAGTTAAGAAGACAACTTTTTGGGTCTTGACTCTGTCCAGGCCCATCCTTGTGTGTATGTATGTGTGTTCACTCCTTTTTTTAAATTAGTTTTTTTGTTAAAATTTTTTTTGTTAAGGAACTGTTGGTTTACAGAAATATCATGCATAAATATATAAAACACAGAGTTCCCATATACCACCTTATTATTAACACCTTGCATTAGTGAAGTACATTTGTTGTAATTCATGGAATAATGTTTTTATAAATGTACTAATAACTATAATCCATTGTTTATAAGAGGATTCAGTGTGTTGAACAGGCCTATGTTTTTTTCCTTTAATTTTTATTCTAGTAACATATATAGAACCTAAAATTTTCCCTTTTAAACACACTCACAAATATAATTCAGTGCCATTAATTACATTCACAATGTTGTGCTATCATCACCACCATCCATTACCAAAACATTACAATCTACCCCGATAGAAATTTATACAACTGAAGCATTAATTCCCCATTTCCCTATTCTCTACCAGCCTTTGGTAATCTATATTCTAGATTCTGATTCTATAAGTTTATTCTAATTTATTTCATATGAGTGAGATCAAAAATCTTTATCCTTTTGTGTCTGTCTTATTTCTTTGAACATGACGTCTTCATGGTTCATCCACGTTGTCACATGAATTAGAACTTCTCACTGCTTTTTTTTTTTAATACGGAACACGTCACGAATTTGCATGTCATCCTTGTGCAGGGGCCATGCTAATCTTCTCTGTATCGTTCCAATTTTAGTATATGTGTTGCCGAAGCGAGCACGTTTCATTGCTTTTTAATGCTGACTAACTTTCCTTTGTATGCTTATACCACATTTGTTTATCCATTTATCAGCTGATGTATGCTTGGTTGCTGACATCTCTTGGCCATTGTGAATAATGCTGCTATGAACAGGGATGTGCAGACATCTGCTCCAAGTCCTTTCTTTCAATTATTTTGGTCATATGCCTAGTAGTGGGATTGACGGGTCATATGGTAATTCTATGCTCAGCTTTCTGAAGAACTGCCAAATGTCTTCCATAGTGGCTGCAACATTTTACATTCCCACCACGAATGAATGAGAGTTTCTATTTCTCCATATCCTCTACAATGCATATAACTTTTTTTAATAGTGGTCCTTCTAGCGGGTGTGAAATGTTACCTCATTGTTTTAATCTTCATTTCCCTAATAGCTAATGATGTGCATCTTTCCATGTGCTATAGTCATTTGTGTATCTTCTTTGGAGAAATGTCTATTCAAGCCTTTTGCCTGTTTTTAAAATTGAGTTGCTTGTTTTTTTTATCCTTGAGTTGTAGTATTTCTTTATATATTCTGGACATTAAACCCTTTATCAGATATGTGGTTTCTAACTATTTTTTTCCCATTGAGTTGGTTGTTGTGGTAGAGTCAGGTGCCTACTTGGCCAGGTGAAGGTGCCTAGATCCATTGCTGTGGCCATGAGCCAATGGCACGTGAACCTCATCTGTTGCTGATTTACATCTGCAGCTGGCTAGGAGGCATGCCTGCTGCAATGAATGATGTTTTACTTAATTGGCTGGTGCTTAAATGAGAGAGCCCAACGTAGCACAGCCCAAGCAGCTCAGCATACCTCATCTCAGCACTCGCAGCTCAGCCCAGGCCTTTGGAGATGCAGAAAGGAATCACCCTGGGGAAAGTTGTTGGAACCTAGAGGCCTGGAGAAAAGGCCAGCAGAGATTACCCTGTGCCTTCCCACGTAAGAAAGAACCTCAGCTGAAAGTTAGCTGCCTTTCCTCTGAAGAATTAACAAAATAAATCCCCTTTTATTAAAAGCCAATTCTTCTCTGGTGTGTTGCATTCCAGCAGCTCGCAAACTAGAACAGTTGTCTTTCCACTTTTGTGATAAAGTCCTTTGATGCACAAAAGTTTTTAATGTAAGTCCTTTACATCTTTGGTCAAATTTATTCTGAGATATTTCATTCTTTTAGTTGCTGTTGTAAATATATATTTTTTTCTCTATTTCCTCCTCAGGTTGCTCCTTACTAGTATACAGAAACACTATTGATTATTGCATGTTGATCTAGTACCCTGTCACTTTGCTGAAGTTGTTTATTAGCTCTAGTAGCTTTGTTGTGGATTTTTTTGGAACTTTCTATATATAGGATCATGTCATCTGCAAAAAGTATAAGTTATGCTTCTTTCTTTACAATCTGGATGCCTCTTATTTCTTTTTATTGCCTATTTGCTCTGGTTAGAACTTTCAGTACAGTGTTGAATACAGCAGTGACAGTGGGCACCCTTGTCTTGTTCCAGATCTTAAAAGGTAATCTTCCAGCCTTTCACCCTTCAGTATGATGTTAGCAGTGGGTTTTTCATATGTTCCCGTTGTCATGATGAGGACATTTATTTCTATTTTTTAAAGTATTTTTATCAAGAAAGGAAGCTGGATTTTGTTAAATGCCTTTTCTGCATTGATTGAGGTGATCATACATTTTCTCCTTTTATTTTGCTAATGTGGTATATTATATTAATTGATTTTCTTATGTTGAGCTACCCTTGCATATCTGGGATAAATCCCATTTGATCTTGGTGTGTAATTCTTTTAATATGCTGTTGGATTTGATTTGCGAGTATTTTGTTGAGGTCTTTGCATCTATATTCATGAAGGAAATTGGTCTGTAATCTTCTTTTCTTGTAGTGTCTTTATCTGGCTTTGGTATTAGGGTGACATTGGCCTATTTTTTTTGGAAGAGTTTGAACAAAATTGCTATTAATTCTTCTTGGAATGGTTGATGTGGCTCACCCATGAAGCCAACTGGTCCTAGGCTTTTCTTTACTGGGAAGTTTTTGATGACTGACAATCTCTTTACTTGTAATTGTTCTGTTGAGATCTTTTATTTCTTCTAGAGTCAGTGTAGGTTGTTCGTGTGTCTGTAGAAATTTGTCCATTCCATGTAGGTTGTCTAATTTGCTGGCATTCAGTTGCTCATAATATCCTCTTATGATCCTTTTTATTTCTGTGAGGTGAGTAGTAATGTCCCCTCTCATTTCTGATTTTGTGTCCTCTCTCTTTTTTTCATTGTTGGCCTAGCTAAAGGTTTGTCAATTTTATTAATCCTCTCGAAGAACCAACCGTTAGTTGTGTTAATGCTCTATTTTTTATTTTTTTCATTCTCTATTTAATTTTTTCAGCCCTGTTCTTTGGGGTAATGTTCTGTTTGCTTTGTGTTTAGTTTGCTCTTCTTTTTCTAGTTCCTCCAGGTGTGCACTTAGGGCTTTGATTTTAGCTCTTTTTTCTTTTTTAAAATAAGCACTAGTGCTGTGCATTTCCCTATCAGCCCAAACTTTGCCTCATACTGTAAGTTTTTGTATTTTGTGTTCTAGTTTTCCCTTGGTTCAATATATTTATTGATTTCCCTTGCAATTTCTTCTTTAACCCACTGATTGTTTAAGGGTGTGTGTTATTTAACTTCCGTATATTTATGAATTTTCTTGTTCTCTACCTGTTTTTGATTTTCAGGTCAGAGAAGACGCTTTGAATAATTTCTGTCTTTTAAAATTCATTGAGACTATCCCCGGCCGGTCTCTGCCAGCTGGGTGTCCCCCCGCGACCCTCAGCGCTCCTGGAACACAGCACTGCGCCTGGCACGGAGCGTGCAGACTGGTCCCATCCTGCCCACGGTGCCCTTGGTGGCTGGAGGTGGGCACTGACCGGTCACTGCCTACCGGCCCCACTCTCTTCTCGGTGCGGAAATTCACAAACAGGAATGGATGAAACAGAAAATGGTTCTGCATCAGAGGGAATCAGCAGTTTGCACAGGAAGCTTTGGGAGATGTTTACTGCAGTCTTCCCAAGGTTGGGACAGAGCTGAACAAACAAGAGAAGTTTGGTGCTTGGGAAAGCGTGAAAACTGCGTGAACTTTACCCTCCTCTATCAGAAGTAACAGAAATTAATGAAACTCTTGCAGAAAAGCCAGGACTTTGCAAATCTTGTTGCAAAGATGGTTGGGAGATCAAAATGACACTGAGTAATCCTTCAGAACTTGACGAACCAATGAGTGAAGGAGCATATGAGAAATACGGAACATTCGTTGAATAGTGAAAATGGAACCCCTAAATAAAATAGTCTGAAACAATTTAATCCAGCAATATTTTAAATTACTGGTGGAGAGAAATTCATAATAGCAATACCAATAGGAAAACAGGAATTACTCATTCCCTCTATGCTACTGAAAGAAAATACGCCTTAACTTTCTGATAGCAGATAAACACAATTTGCATATTTTCCACACCACCCAGACGATTTAGACTTGGATCGAGTTATTATATTCAGAATTCATGAACTTATCTGAGGCAAAAATTACTTGGAAAAATAACATAATTCATGTTAACATTGTTATATTAAGCTTTATATAATATTATAACTTGCTTACATCAATCTCTGGATTTGGGTCAAAATACTTTCCTATTTTCGTTGCAAATAACTGGAGTGGAGGTAAGTCCTTGTTAGTTGTGTGCTGTCAGGTGAGGGGCACACAATGCTACATTTTCAGGTGCTATTTTCATACAGTGAAGCAATAGCCTTGCAGCAAAAGAAGTAACCCTTTAATAAAAACACTCAACTTCTCCATTAATCACGCATTTTTTTTTTCTTTTTTTTTTTAGTTGCATGGTCCGGGAATCGAACCTGGGTCTCCTGCCTGGAAGGCGAGCATTCTACCACTGAACCACCCACGCACTCATGCATTTTGTTTTGATGTTAATATTTCACTCAGTGATTCTACTATTGGTGGAAATGGTAATGTAATCAAAATCTGATTTCTCTTGAGTAAAGATCTAATTGCCTGATTAAAAAAAAATTCATTGAGATTTGTTTTGTGACCTAACATGCGGTCTAAACTGGAGAAGGATCCACGTACCCTTGAGAAGAATGTGTATCTTGCTATTTGGAGTGCAATGTTCTACGTATGCTTGTTAGGTCTAGTTCTTTTAACATATTAGTCAAGTGCTCTGTTTCCTTATTGTTCTTCTGTCTACATGTTCTATGTATTGGAGTCTCTGACTATTATTGGAGAGTGTGTATTTATCCCCCCAGTTTTGCCAGTGTTTGCCTCATGTATTTTGGGGTACTGTGGCTCAGTGTATGATATCTTCTTGGTGGACTGACCCTTTTATTAATGTATAGTGTCCTTCTTTGTCTCTTAAAACAGCTTTTGACTTAAACTTTATTTTGTCTGATATTAATATAACTACCCCAACTCCTTTTTGGTTGCTATATGCATGGAGTATCTTTTTTTTTTTTTTTCCACTTTCAATTAATTTATGTCTTTGGGTGAATCCCTTATAAACAACACATAGGTGGATCTTGCTTTTAAATCCATTTTGCCAATCTGTGTCTTTTGATTGAGGAGTTTAATCCATTAACCTTCAATGTTATTACTATAAAGGAAATACTTATGTCAGCCATTTTGTCCTTTGATTTTTTTGAGTCATATCTTCTTTGTTTTTCTTTTCCTTTGTTGCAGGCTCCTTTTCTGCATAGTTGATCTTTTGTGATGTTTATGCTGATCCATTTCTCATTTCTGTTTCTGTATATATATTCTCTTTTATTTATTTATTTATGCATGGGCAGGCACCGAGAATTGAACCTGGGTCTCCGGCATGGCAGGCGAGAACTCTGCCTGCTGAGTCATAGTGACCCGCCCTGTTTCTATATATATTTTAAATACTTTCTTTGTGGTTCTCCTGAGGTTTGTATTACAAAACCTACATCTATAACCTACTAATTTGAAAAGATACCAACTTTGCTTAGGTAGCATACATGTTCTCTTCTCCTGTATCCCTCCTCTGTGCATGTTTTTGTGCCATGTTACCTTTTTATATTTTGTGTGCCCATTATCAGGAAATAAGACTTTCTTCTGTTCAACTGTATTCTAATTCTTATAGGAATTAAAGAGTAAAATTATTTATCGAGGATACCGTACTATTGGGCTTTGCATTTATCCCTTTAGTTACTTTTATTGAAGATTGTTCTAGTTTGCTAGCTGCCGGAATGCAATATACCAGAAACAGAACAGCCTTTAAAAGGGGGAATTTAATGAGTTGCTGCTTTACAGTTCTAAGGCCAAGAAAATGTCCCAGTTAAAGCAAGTCTATAGAAATGTCCAATCTAAGGCATCCAGGGAAAGATACCTTGGTTCAAGGAGGCCGATGAAGTTCAAAGTTTCTAAGTGAGAAGGCACATGGTGAACACAGTCAGGACTTCTCTCTCAGCTGGAAGGGCACATGGTGAACACGGCGTCATCTGCTAGCTTTCTCTCCTGGCTTCCTGTTTCATGAAGCTCCTGGGAGGCGTTTTCCTTCTTCATCTCCAAAGGTTGCTGGCTGGTGGACTCTCTGCTTCGTGATGCTGCAGCATTCTCTGCTCTCTCTGAATCTCATTCTCCAAAACATTTCCTCTTTTATAGGACTCCAATAAACCAATCAAGACCCACCCAAATGGGTGGAGATATGTCATCACCTAATCCAGTTTAACAGCCACTCTTGATTAAATCATACCATCCAGGGAGATGATCTGATTACAGTTTCAGACATACAGTACTGAATAAGGATTATTCTACATTTATGAAATGGGATTTTGATTAAAACATGGCTTTTCTAGGGGACATACATCCTTTTAAACCAGTACAAAGATCTTCACTTTATTCAGACTACTCCAAGCCATGCCCTCCTGTTTTTTCCTTTCAACTTGAAACACTATCTTTAATAATTCTTTTTTTTTTTTTTTAACTTTTTACATGGGCAGGCACTGGGAATCAAACCCGGGTCCTCTGGCATGGCAGGCAAGCATTCTTGCCTGCTGAGCCACCGTGGCCCGCCCCCTTTAATAATTCTTGTAGTGAAGGTCTTTTGTTGATGAAGTTTCAGTTTCTGTTTATCTGATTTTGGTGTTTATTTTTCTTTTTCATTGATCCAGCATTTGTGGTGTCCTGCTCCAGTCTCTACCATAGTTCAGAGATCCAAGCAAGTGGGATTTGTCTTTTTGTTAGTTGAGTCTCAGGGGAGGCTTTTCTGGGGGATGTCTTATGTCATTAGGTTGATGATGGAACTCCTCTGGTCTCTCATTTTATCTCTGAATTTTCGTTCCTTCTCTGTACATCTCATGTAACTAGGCAAATTGGCTTTAGAGGTGGCAAAGGAAGTAGAGGGGGAAGGTGACATCAAGGTGAAAGTGGAGGCAGCAATGGAAAAATATACAAGGGAAGAAATGGAGGTAACCACAAAAGAAGACGTAGAAGCAGATATGGTGGAGGAAGTGGAGGCTGTAAAGGAGGCAGTGGTTCTGGAAAAGGAATTGGAGGCAGCTATGAAGGAGGAAGTGGGGGTGGCCATGATGGAGGACGTGGTTCTGGAAAAGGAATTGGAGTCAGCTGTGGAGGAGGAAGTGTATCTGGAGGATGAAGTGGGGGTTAGGTGGAAAAAGTTGTTCTGGAGGGGAAATGGAAGCAACTATGTGGGAAGAAGTGGATGCAAAAGAGGACCTGGTAGCAGGTATAGAGGAAGAAGAGGAGGTGGCTGTGGTGGGAGAAATGGTTCTAGAAAAGGAGTGGGTCTGGAGGAGGAAGTGGAGGCAGCTATGAAGGAAGAAGTGGATTCAAAGGAGGAAATGGTGGAGGGGATAGAGGAGGAGGGGTGGCAGGTAGGACAAAGGCCATGGATTCTTTTGCCCAATGCACTCAATAACCAATTCCTGAGACACTAGGGTTTCAAAGAAAGAAAGAGTTTATTACTAGGAGTGTAGTAGGTGAGCAGATGGGCGTAGCGGCCCAAAGTCTGTCTCCTTGAGGTTAGGGGTCCAAGGTTTTTAAGGATTTTAGCAAGGGGAGATGAGATCATTTCAAACAGCAAGTTCAGAGCAGAAAAGGAGACTGTGTTATTATCATTTCAATAGAAGAACATAAATTGGCAGGAAGGGAGGCAGAGCTGTCACTTCAATGCTAAAGGTGTAAGACCAAAGGAAGGGAGACAAGTACCTTTCAATAGTAGGGTCTAGCTGATGGGATTTACAAATGTCTGGGGCTGAAGCTGGTTAATGGCTGACTTCAAATCCTTCATTAGCATTAGGGCCTTTGCCCTACAAGAAAATGACCAGATAAAGGGAGTAACAGTTCTTACAGTCACAGAGTCACAAGACAAGGGCTTTTACAATCATTTCAGATATCAAGGGGGCTGAATTACAGTTTAGGGATTTCAGGTCTGTCCCGTCTGTCTACGCCAATATCCCAGAAAGCAAAAAGCGATATGATTCATTAATAAAAATCATCCCTTAAATCCTAATTTCTATGTTACAATGATACATAGGTAAGAGACAACTCTAGGCTGTGGGGGAAGGCACAGTGTTACTGAAGAGTCAAAGTGCTTTTGAGTATCTATGAGTCTTAGACGAGGCTAGAACCAAGTCTACCCATGGCCCTAGTCTTAACAGTCTAAGAGATGGGGTGAGAATTATGCATTATCTCATGTATTCCCTGCAACACCCTATGGGGTTGGTTTTATTATTATGCCCATTTTAGAGATAAGGAAAATGAGGCTCAGAGAGGAAAAGTAACTTGTTCAAGGTCATAGAACTCATAAATGAGGAACTCAGCTCTGCGAGCTCCTCAGCTAGTACTTTTAATCATCATGAGTCTGGGGAGATGGCATCAGCAACAATTCAGGTGGAAAAGAGACCCAGGGGTTTTAGTCGATGGTTGGCTCATACAAGCCAATTACATGATGTGACTGCTAAAGGGAGCATATATTGAACATAATAATTGAAATGTAGGAAACATACACATAGGCAAAGTGGTCTCTAGGACAGAGAAAATCCCCCCACTTGCACATTTATTTTTATGAAATAAAAATTTAATATGAGATTGTAGAAAAAAGCTGGTTGATATAAATGGGAATGTTTGGCTCAGAGCAGTCGTGAGGTGCCTGGGAGCTGTACTCTATGGGGTGGCTGGTGTGGTGGCCACTGCAGGACCATGGATGTGCATCTACAGGCAGAGGCTGGGGTGTCTTTTTCTTCATATCCAAAGAATTTTCTAAGTCTAGTGGGCGGGGACCACTAGACTGAGTGACCCCAAAGTCCCTGCATCTCAGAATTCTCCACTCTTTGAGCTCCAGACTCCTTGCTCTCAGTTCCCCCATCTTTCGCTAAGTCCCAGACTCTCTGTCTCACTCTTTAAGTCCTATGTTCTTACTCTCACCTTCTTTCTATTTCTTCCCAAGCTACCATATGCAATTCTACAGCCTCTGAAAACTTTCCTTACTGGGGACCAGCTGAGCATCCCCCAGAAGGGCAGAGCCTGGACAAGGCTTATTCATTGCACTCTGATATCAGGAGTAACTGTTGATGACCCCAGGTGTCCATTTGGACTGGGCTGGTTTAGCATGTGTACCTCTGGTTGCCCACTGGCTTCCGCCTTTGCTTGGCTTTGATGAACTCTTCCCCAGTATGGCCTTGGGTGACCTGAGCCCCCTGCCTGATTGAGTCCATAGTAAAGCTTTTCTACTGCAAAACTGAACACAGATTTTGAGCCATTTGTTCTTTGGGACTAAAGAAGGGGCAAAATGGAGATGAAAAGGGAATCAATTGAAGTCATTTAAAAAGTATTGATTAGTTTTGCTATCAGTTGAATTTTGTTTGTAACAAAGCACTCCACAATGCAGTGGCTTAAAATAACAATGATTTATTTAGCCCATGATAGTTGGCGGTGTAGACTGGTCTCAATCTGGCAATTCTGGTCTTGGCTGGGTACCTTTATATATCTGCAGTCAGCTGCAAGACAGCTGAGTGGATCTGCTTTTGGAGATACATGACTCTCATCCTGGAAAAGATGGACTGCTTTCTCTGTAGGTGGAAGCAAACTTCTTCTGGAGCTTTTGTAATTGGGATAGAGAAAAAACAGTTTTCCACAATTGGTGCCAGGGACTAAGGTGATATGTTCTAATAAATCGACTGGATTGACAATTGCTATTGGAATAACCATGTGACAACCTATAAAATAATCCACTGCCATTTTCTAACACATGTTCATGTTCTGAAAAACCAAAAAGACAAGTTAATGGAGGAAAGAAGAGGGGTCACCAACTCTGAAATTTTCAAGCCTTTTATATGACACTAATCTCTGTCATTCCCTGAGAGATGGAGTATTGTTGGCCTTTTTTGCTACAATAACCCTTACTCCATGGAGCAAGGGGCCATCCACTGGCTATATTTATCCCATTTCACAAACTTGGAAATAATTGCAGGACGCCACTGGGTAGATTTAGATCAAAACTCCATTTGTCATCTGACCCCCTTATTGGTCAGATTCTCAATCACAGCCAACTGAAGCTACTTGGATTAGTCAAATAAGTAAGGGATTTATAAGAGCTCTGGATAGTTCACAGTCTCATGAGGAGGGCTGAAGACACAGAAGCAAGGCTGAATTTCCAAAACCTCAAAGGACACAGCAGAGGAGGTCTGCTGAGGGAGCTGCTACCTCTGCCAAGTCCGTGAAGCTGCCATGTCAGGATGTAGGCTGCTGACTTGAGAAACAGCTTCCACATCTCAGGCTCTGAACCCACACTGCCTCTGCCATCCACGCCAGTAGACTGGCTATCCCAACGGAGCTCATTTCCTCAAATACCCCCTTCTAAATGAATTCTCACGTGGATCTATCCAGTTGGTAGAACCCAAGTCACATGGTTCCTCTCAGTGGTGAAGCAGATTGGGAAATACAGTTTTTGGATCTACCTGGGAAAAATGGTGACAAAAATGACAGATGCAAACTATACCTATGTAAGTTTCCTGGTGAACCACAGTGGTACTTTGCATCAGTTTGAGCCCCTGACCAATAACTCCCAAAGATCTGGGTGTTTCCCTTGTCCTGGCACACAGCTGCTCTTGTAAAGGCCCATGGGTTCCATGGGGAAGGTTAGGAGGTGGAGGTATAGGATGGACTTGTGTTGCTATTGTAGGGTCTTTCCTCAAACACACCTGATCTTCCCTTCATTCAAAACTCTCTGGGTCTATGAGCTGATTCCAGGTTGGGAATCGGCTAAGAGGCTGTGATTCTCTATCGTAGTAGCTTACGACAGGCCTCTGTTTGCCTACGTGATTTTTTGGGGGGTTGGTGTGGGTGTAGCAACTTGGGCAGATATGGAAGTCTGATTTGCTCATCTCAGTTCCAGCATCCTTCTAGTGAGCTTTCCTGTACTACAGAGATTGGATAATTTTTAAATTATTTTTAATAGCTTTATTTAAATATGATTTACATACCATACAAATCACCCATTTCCAGAGCACAATTCAATGACTTACCATATAGTCATGGAGTTGTACATCTATCACCATTACAATTTTAGGATGTTTCATTATCATTGCCCCCCCCAATGAAATCCTGCTCCCCTTAGCTGTCCCTCCTCAACCTCCTGTGCCCCCCAGCCCTAGGCAACCACAACCTGCTTTCTGTACCTAGGATTTGCCTATTTTAGACATTTCACATAAATGGACTCATACAATATGTGGTCTTTTGTGACAAGCTTCTTGCTAGTCACAAAAGCATCATGTTTTTGAGGTTCATCCACGTTGTTGCATGTATCAGAACTTCGTTTCTTTTTATAGCAGATTAATGAACGTATAGATAGACCATGTCTTATTTATCTATTCATCAGTTGATGAGCATATATGCTATTTCCACTCCTTGGCTATTATGAATAATGTTGCTTTGAATATTTGTGGACATGTTTTTGTGTGGACGTATATTTTCATTTCCCTCAGGTGTATATCTAGGAGTGGAATTGTTGGATCATAGGATAACTCTATGTTAAACTGTTCGAAGAACAGCCAGCCTATTTTCTAAAGTGGCTGCACCATTTACTTTCCTACAAGCAGTATATGAAGGCTCCAATTTCTCCACATCCTCATCAACACTTGTTATTATCTGTCTATCCTAGTGGGTGTGAAGTGGTGTCTCATTGTGGTTTGATTTGCATTTCCCTGATGGCTAATGATGTTGAGCATCTTTTCATGTGCTTCTTGGCCATTTGTACATCTTCCTTGGAGAACTGCTTGCTCAGATTCTTACCTATTTTTTTATTGGGTCATTTGTCTTTTTATTGAGTTGTAATAGTTTTTTATATATTTTAGATAAAAGTCCCTTATCAGGTATTATGGTTCGCAATTTTTTTTTTTTTTTGCAAATTTCTGTGGTTGCCTTTTTACTTTCTTAATGGTGGCCTTTGAAATACAAAAGTTTAAAATTTTGATGCTGTCCAGTTTATTCATTTTTTCTTTTGTTGCTTGTGCCGACACTAGTAATCTTAAGCTCACATTTCCCAGACTTTTTGATGGAGATACGTTCTGCGTGTTATTTGGTTTTGCCAATCTGATGCACGTTTGTGGGACGTGAGCTGAGTGGGCAGAGAGGGAGGGGGTGAAAGACATGCATTTTTTTTGTTGGTGCAGATACCAGGCGCTGTGTGGCTGCCAGTGGGTCTGGTAGCTGCTTCCTAACTTCCACGCATTCTGATCGTAGTATGCCAGTGCTTACTTTGGAGGCCGGTTCTGTGGTGTTACTCTGGGTACTATTCCCAGAGCCTAATCTACGGTCCGCTCCTCCAGCTTTCCAATGGTTTTGTAAGTACCTAATACTCTCTATCAAATCCCTGTCTATGAGATTAGTTTCTGTCCTTCAAAGGGAACCCTGGCTGACTCAGGGTCTTGGTGCACTGCCATGTGCTTTGGTTCTAGATAACCAATGACCACTGGCCAACAGCATGTTTCCCACAGATCTGATCACTCTGCAGCACTGAATGGCCCCTCCATATCCTTCACCACCTGGGGATCCCAACATCCCTATTAAAATCAGGGAGCCTAATTCAACAGCAGCATTGCCCACCCACATCCCAGACTACAGAGAATGGCCACTACCATGCTTTTCAAAGGCTCTTGTATTTCTTAACTGCCAGAGTATAAAGAGTGCCTTCTGGGCCCTCAGATGGGGGGAAGGAGTGAATGTATTCCACTTGATAAATCCTCTCCAACATTCCTGTTTCCCTAGATGGTTGGATTCCTTCCTCTTTATTAAAACAAGTGTTTTCTGAAAACTTAACTTTAAATTGTGTTGGCTACCAGTGAGTTAAGTCTTGCCATCCCACTGAGCAAATGTTTAGACCCACTCCCAGGTACCGACATCTGAACTAAGGATCTCTGGTGAATGCTTCCATGCTGATGAATTCAGCATGATGAAAAATTATGGTTCAGTGTCTTCAGAATCTACTTTTCATACTTCAGCTGATATAAATGATTAATATCTTGAAACTCTCTTGGTCTGTAAGACTTTTTCTCTAAGCTTTGACTGTGTAATTGCCCTGTTACTTCAGGTAGGCTGGAATCTGGCTTATTTATAATTCCAGAGGCAAAATGGTGGGGGTGGAGCATGCGGATAACTTGGAGATTGGGGTAATATGAATCAGTTAAATCCTCTCATATTTTCCTGTTCTGGTTCTCCTGACCCACATCCCCTCCTGATCACTGCTCTACTTTTACATAAGTCACCTGGCCAGCCAGTGATTTCAACTCAGGTTGTGATTTGGTAACTTGGAGAATCAAACTTTTAGATTTACTATTAGTTGACTCAGCCTTGTAACTACAAGAAATGAGAGATTTTTTTTTCATATAATTATGGATAGTACTGAGTCTTCTGATTGAATGGAGTAAAAAATTTTGAACTTTGAGCATGTGACTATTTAAGCTTTACAGGTGAAGGAGGTGGTCAAGCAGGCATGTGGTGGGAGACCACTCTGGATACAGGGTCCAGGTGGGAACATATTTGTCATGCCCAAAGGTGGGAACATATTTGCCCTGGTCAAGGAGTATCTGGGGGCCAAGGTAGCTGGAGCAGAGTGAGTGTGGAAACAGGTAATGGAAGGTGATGTCAGAGGCATAAGGGGTTGCTAGATCACGAGGGCCTTGTAGGATACTGGAAGGAAATAGGCTTTGACTCTCAAGGAAATGGGGAGTCACTGAAAGCATGGTTGAAAGCGAAGCCTCCAAGATGGCAGGTGCTGGTGGACAGAAGGAGTCCATATGGCTGAGCTCACTGCTTGGAGGGCGGCCTCCAGGAGAGCTGTGTGACCAGAAACAACCGTATCAGTTCTTATGTGAGCAAGAAGCCAACATTCATCATGGTAAGCCAGTGAGATTTTGAGGGTGTCACAGCAGCTAGCATTAATGGTCATTGTGCTAGTTTGAAAGGATGTATGGACCCTTGAAAAGCCATGTTTTAATCAAAATCCCATTTTGTAATGGCAGAATAATCCCTATTCAATACTGTATGTTTGAATCTGTAATAAGATCATCTCCCTGGAGATGTAACCCAATCAAGAGTGGTTGTTAAGGTGGATTAGGGGAGGCGTGTCTCCACCCATCTGGGTGGGTCTTGATTGGCTTACTGGAATCCTATAAAAGAGGAAACATTTTGGAGAAAGCTAGAGATTCAGATAGAGCAGAGAAGAACGACATAGCCATGAGAAGCAGAGCGCCCACAAGCCAGCAACCTTTGGAGATGAAGAAGGAAAATGCCTCCCAGGTTGCTTCCTGAAACAGGAAGCCAGGAGAGAAAGCTGTCAGATGATGCTGTGCTCACCATGTGCCCTTCCAGCTGAGAGAGAAACTGTGACTGTGTTCACCATGTGCCTTCTCACTTGAGAGAGAAACCCTGAACTTCATCGGCCTTCTTGAACCAAGGTACCGTTCCCTGGATGCCTTTGATTGGACATTTCTATAGACTTGTTGTAATTGGGACATTTTCTTGGCCTTAGAACTGTAAACTAGCAACTTCTTAAATTTCCCTTTTTAAAAACCATTCCATTTCTGGTATATTGCATCCCAGCAGCTAGCAAATTAGAACAGTCATGAATAATATGCAGGGCTTGGAGCAGGGGAATGACACAATTGAAGTCCCATCTTATAGGGTGGCTTTGGCTGCTAAATGTTAAGAAGCCCAGGGGCCGAAGGTAGAAACAGAGAGACCAATTTGGAGGGCAGGTGAGAGACAATGACACTCAGAGTGGAGGGGGATAGAATGGTTGGTTTGGGGCATACACGAAGGTAGAACCAACAGGATTTCCTAAAGGACTGCATTAAATGTTGGCATAAAAGAAGAGAGAAGTCAAAGGATGTCCTCAAGTCTTTTGTCCTAGTAATTGGATGAGACGTGTTGCCACTCACCGAAACGGGGAAGGTTGCTAGTGCAGGCAGTTGGGAGGGGAGATGAGGAGTCAATTTTTGTTCTGCTGAGCTGATGTTGTCTGTTAGACACCCATGCAGAGATCACTTACGAGTCTCTTGCTTGCAATTACCAGATTCTGTATCAATCAGGGTTTTCACCTGCAAAGACCAGAACCCACCCTCCAAAGTGTGATTGGCTAAGGGTATCAGGTAAATGGCAGCATCTCCAGGAACTCAGGAATGAGGCGTGACAGCTGTGCAGGCCTTAAGAAGGCCCACTTCTGCCATCGTCTGTGGCACACACTCGGCAGCACATTTCACTTGATGCCACCACTTGGACTTGCTCCTGGAAGCTGGATGTCTCTGCGGCCACTCCTGCCAGAAAGCATTCCATGGGGAGCCCTCTTCTTCAGGACATTAGCTGCCAGCGTGTGGGCTTACCCAGATGCGGCTGGTTGGGGCGCCTAGGCATGTGTCTCTGTTCCAGCTGCAAGGGAGGCCGTGATGACCAGTTCTGGCTTTTACCTGGGGAGGCACCGACACCAGGTGGAGAATTCTTGTCCAGAGGAGCTGGGTAACCCCAAATAGAGAAAAAATAAAGAAAAAAATGTCCATAAGAGGGAAGGACAAGGGCTAACATTTCCTAAGCGCTTACTGTGTACCAGGCACTGTGCCAAGTACTTTATACGAATTACCTGCTTTCATCCTCATATCAATCATAGATGCAGTCTGTATCGCCCTTTTATGCACAAGGGAACTTGGTTTAGGGAGATTAAATGCCTTGCCAAAAAGATCATACGGCTTTTAAATAGTGGAGCCATGATTTGAACCTAGGAAAGCTGACCTAATGAAGCTGGAATTATTATGCCCATTTTACAGAAGAGGAAACTCTAGCTCAGAGAGGTTAAGTATCTCTTGTTAGGTCATACAGCTTAAAAGTGTCCAAGCAAAGATTCGAATCCAGTGTGGCCTGGCTCCAAAGCTCAGGGTCTTGTTCCTGCTCTCTCTGGTCTCAATTACTGAACCCCCCACAGAACACCGAGACAGGCAAATCCCACGAGCAGAAGTTTGTCAGAAATGCCCGACATGAGAAAGTGTCCGTACGAAGGGCTGAGAATCAGACAGGTGGCTTCACATATGTGGCTTCTTTCCTGGGATCTCAGTTTCTCCCGCTGGAAAGGCCCCGTGCTTGTGCTTGCCAAGGGCTCGAGTGGGTGAGCCAGTGACTAGGGAAGGAACAGGGGTGATGCCCGGATGGCTTCTCACGGTCCTTTTGGCTCCAGCATTCTATCATACCCGCTCATAAATCTCCAGCGCTTTGATCTCCTGGAGTTTCCCTCCCCATGGGATATTCTCCCACTTGTCAAGGTTGCCGCTGGCCCACTTGGCCAGGGCCCTGAAGCTCTCCCTGTCTCAGGCCCAAACAGGAACAAGACCTGCTCCCTACTTTGTTCCTCTTTTTATGACTGAACCACTGGGACTGTCTCAGGGAACGTCAGGGAAATCAACAGAAAAGTTCAAGGAAGTGAACCAATAAAAAAATAAAACCCAGAGGAAATATTAAGGTTTGAGGCTAAAAGTCAGCGAGGAAAGGCAAGGCGGGGGTCCTCAGAGCTGCCTCTTTATGGAAATCTAATTGCAGTCCCCATCTCTTTTATTTCTTCACCAGGTCATTTATTCCACACATATTTATTGGGTGTCTATTTTGTATCAGGGGATGGAAATAAATACAATTGTGACCAAGACAGGTGAGGTCTCTGCCCTCGTGGAGCTCCCAGCAGGGCCAGTGGCAGGCAAGCGAAGTGGGCATGGCTGAAGAGTGGGGTGGGTGCCCAACGATGGGAGGGCACAGAGGTCGTGAAAGCAGAGAGGGGCTCCGGGCCCCATCTTGGTGATTGGGGCGGCTTCCGACGATAGGTGTAGGGCAGGGACATTCTGTGTGTCATCTAGTTTACTTCTCATAACCATCACGTGACACAGCTATTGTGGCTCCCATTCACAGATGAGGAAACTGAGGCTCAGAGAAGGTTGGTCTGACTCCAAATCTCACCTTTCTAGCACCGCCCACCTGGCCTCCAACAATTTTTAGCACTTTCTAAGGTGAGAGGTGACTTGGAGACTACCGGGCAAGCAACTAAGAGCTACCTTTGTGACCTCTGGCCTCAGTTCCCCCCAAGGAGGACTGTGCCTGAGCTTGTTAAAGGAGTAAACAAGCAAAAACCTAAGAAAGAAGGAGGACCTTGGACCAGATGGCTCCTGAGGACCCCTCTGGTCTGGCACTCGTGAATCTTGGTGGCTTTGGTCTCCCACCCAGGCTTTCTCCCCACCCAGGAGCCTTGCCAACCCTCTTTGCTGCCCCCCAACCCCCTCAGCCGCAGGGACATGCCATTCTCACCTTAACTCAGGCCAAACCCATCAAACATGACCCCTTTCATCTCCTCCCCACCTGCCCCCCGGCATGACTAAGGCACTTTGGGGTTGTCAGAAGGAATTTGTGTCCAGGTGAAGGAAAAACTCAGGGATGTGAATCAAGAAAACACTGAACTCCTTGATGCAAATGTTCTAAGAAAGGATCATGATGATGAATACACAAAACTATGTGATGATATTGTGAGCCAGTGATTGTACACCATGAAGGGACTATATGTGTGTGAAGACTTGTCAGTAAAAAAAACAAACACCAAACTCCTAAGAAAGAATCAAGTTTAAGATCCAAAGGTGGTGGGGGGGGTGCTGGGGAGGATGCTGTTTCCTCTAAGTTCCCCAACCCCTGGGAGCCTCACCTCATCAAACCACGGACTCCGTCATTGGCCCAGGACGCTGGAGGACCTGCCTGGCGCAGGCATTGCTAGTCCTTGGGCGGGGAGGTGGGGTGGGAGGGCCACCATGACCCAGAGGGACACAGGCTCTGTCCCCATAGAGTCTCACAGGAGAGACCGACAAGTAACAGCCACAATTATGGGCAAGTCCAGGGACTTTTGAGGCACACGGCAGGAGTGTGTAACCTAGTCTTGGGAGTGAGGGGACATTTCCGGGAGGAGGTGCTGTGCTGAGACCTGAAGGATGGGGTGGGTGGGGCTGTGGTGCGTGTGCTGGGTGGGGCTGGCAGGGGGTGGTTCTGGGCAAGGGGGT
>PVIY010035011.1:0-26678 GCA_004026745.1 Myrmecophaga tridactyla
GAGAGAAAGCATTTAAGATGTTGGAGGGATTGCTTCACAACTGACCTACACTTTTACCTTGACCTTCAAGAATGGGCAAGATGTAAGCGAAACAGGAGAGCGAGGAAGAAATCTCAGGCCCGGGCAAAGAGCCTGGACAACACTCAAGAGGTGAGATTGTTAATTAAGAAAATGATCGGCAAATGCTTTTTTATGCCGTATACGTAAAATGTACATATAGGTAAAATGTAACGTCTATCCTAATTCATTTCAGTAAAGCATTCCATAGTGGGGATATCAGGATATAAACACGGTTTAGAGATAACAGGCTGGTCCTCAGAATGTAAGGAACAAAAATGGAGAGGTGTCCATGTCCCGAGCTCGGCTTCCCTTCCATGACCTAACAAGCAGGGTAATGTCCATTAATCGGCTGTGGCAGCCAAGCAGGGCATGACCGCAGCCCTCCTGTCCAGGACCCTCTCAGCAGGCTCAGAAAACAACTGATTGGTGGCGGCGTAAATAGTAGGTAATTTTTCTCTTTGAACTTCACTGTTGTTTAAGTGAACTCTAAGGTCTAAATATAGTAAATATTCATTACGAGGCCTTCACAGACCTAGGAGTCTAATTTTATAGTATAAGATTTTATAACATCAGCTTCATCTTTTCATATAATCTTTTCAAATTATTTCTTTGAAGCAATATAAAATTGTTGCTCATTTTTCTTTTTACCCTTACAAAAATAGTCATTTTTCCAATATATTTTTTATTAGTTTGAAATTTCATTAAGAAAGAAAGGTTTTTAACTTATTTGGGCCATGGGCAAAAATTAGCAGAAGAATTATATTTATCTTGATTGGAATAAGTAATGAGTAATCACCTTTGAAAGAATGATTGCATTTTTGTGAAAGAAGAAGCAAAATCATCTTAATTAATATTCTGAAGAAATGGAGATCCATATGGTTTAAATACTCTGACCAATGTTTTAAAATTAGTAGGTGACATAATAAAGACAGCAATTTGAGGCTTCAACCACACACACAAAAATACTTTTCAATACTCTTCCATTCTCTAACTTTATTTTTGAATTACCTGTGATAGTTCCCATAGCTGCTATGGAGAGCATGGCTGATATTATTATTTTTCATCATAAGTTTAAATTGAAAAAGAAAAGCTTATAGCACCAGTATATAGCATAGCTATCTGAGATCCATCATGATTCATTTATGAAATTTATGGATGATCATATTATATCTCAATTATTTTGTACCTGAACTCATATTTAAGTTCCACTTACTACCTAGAACTAGAACTATGTCTCTTAATAATCACACTAGCATATTTCTTTGCAACAGTGGCAAAAAATATATAAATTTCCTTTGGTTTTCTATGGTAATAAATCTCTATGTGATATAGAAATTTTTAGAGAAACAAAAAAATGTCATTGACAATGCATCTCTTATTGATGGGGCTGCTTTATTTTTTCTTTATTTCAAGTAGTCATGTTATCCATGAACAAACTTCTTTTTGCTAGAATAATACCAATTTCAGCATCCTTAAAGTTGAACACCTCGAAACAAAGATTTGGATAGACCTATGTTGCCATTTTTTTAAAAGCAGCAACACTCAGTTTTTAAAATATAATCCACATAATATGTCAAAATTTTCAGTCATTCACCATCATTGAATATTTCAATAATTAATTAAATATGATTATGCCCCTTATCTTATTTTGTTGAAGTGAAATCTGGCAATCTTCTATTCTCCAAAGGCATTTTTATGCAGCCATTTAGAGGCATTCACTATCTTGGTTTCTGAGAAATTCATATAAAAAGGGCTTTAGTGGGATTTATTAAATGATCATTTAACATCTTGTTAAAATTTCACTAACTTGAATCTTCTTTAAAAAATATAATTAGACTTATGCCTACAATTTAGGCAGCAGAAATCTGGAAAGAAATTTGCTCCCACTCCTATAGCACATAAAGCTAGATATTATGCAAAATCATGAAATTCCAGGGACACATCAGATAACTGAGGTCACTGTGCCACCAGCAATTCAAGCATTGAATTACTAGTAACAGCATCTACTTCCAGGACAGGGAGAAAAATATCTGGAGAGATATCTTCTCTGAGATGCACATGCAAACAGAAGATCTAAAGCTTAAGGTGGATTAGACATTTTTAATTTTGGCACACTGGAGAGTATCTTGAAATAAGAATTCCAAATTTAGTGACATTCTTTGACCTAAAAGAATATATATGGGACCAAAAAAATGGCAAAAAGCCTATTATTGCCCTTAAGGCACCTTGATTGAACAAACAAAAATTAAAGAAGGGCCCATGCACAATTTTCCAAGTTGTTCCTTTGTTATTTTCCACATATGTTGGTTAAAACCTTCATTTTAGTAAGCTGCTAAAGGGAAGGGAGGTAAGAGAACCAGCGTATCTCAACATTGGATACATTCTCTTTGCAGATCAATTTTAGGAATACAATATATGATAGATGAAAATATGAAAATGGCTTACTTGAAAGACCTTTTTTCAGACAAATGTGGAAGGGACTTTGCATACCCAGGGAAACACAGACATAAACTGGGGCACTGTGACGTAGACTGGCAGCAAAAAGGAGAGCATGCCTGGAGCACACGTCTGAGGTGCTGTCGCTTAATGGCTCCCAACCCTGGACGTTCATTAGGGAAAACACAGCCCAAGCACTGGGCCTGGGTCATGCAGGTGAGAAAACCAGGAAGCAGCTGATGCCTTGACTTGGACTCTGTCCATGTTACACGGACAGGCGGGCAAACAAGGAGCTGATATCTTGTTCAGGTGTGATGCTAATTAAATACTTAATCATGTATAATATTTAGTGTGCTGGTTTGGAACTATTGTGTATCCCAGAAAAGCCATGCTCTTTTCATCTTAATCCAATGTTGTGGGGGCAGAACTATTGTTTGGGGGGGATCTTTTGATTAAATTGTTTCTATGGAGATGCAGCGCACAGCTGTGGAAGGGACTTTTGGTTAGATAGACATGTGGCCCTGCCAGTTCATGGTGGGTCTTAGTCTACCAGGGGTTCACTGAGAGAAGGAGAGCGTGGAGCCCCTACAAAGAGCAGACAGAGGATGTGCAGAAGGAGGGTGCTCCAGGGGATGGCAGAAGGACCCACTGGGGGCTGAGAAAGCTGTTTTAAACCCAACCAGGAGAGAAGGGCCAGCAGACATCACATTGGACAGAGAAGCCTGGATGTTACATTTCCCCAGAGGAGGCATCCTCTTGTTGATACCTTGGTTTGAATGTTTTCATGGCTTTAAAACTGTAAATTTGTAACTTAATAAATCCCCTTTTAAAAGCCAATCCATTCATGGTATATTGCATTGTAGCAGCTTTAGCAAATCAAATCATTTAGGATCTGTTGGTGAGTTTTTAAGATCAAATGAGTGAGTGTGTGGGTGGTTCAGTAGTAGAATGCTCACCTGCCATGTGGGAGACCCGGGTTTGATTCCTGGACCATGCACCTAAAAAAAGAAAAAGATCAAATGAGTGACTTTGTCTATCACATTAAAAAGTGCTTAATTGTGTTAGCTATTAAAATAATTCTCTGCCAAGAGACTTATTATGTTTCTGGTATTTGAAGAATTCTGCTGTGGCTTTAGACGTTATGGCATACAGGAAGATAGGAGATTTTCTTGTGAGAAGGGAAAAATTCATAAGTAATAGTCACTTAAATTCAGGATGATAATATGAACTGTGGCTCATGTATTTAATGCTGGGATATAAAATTCCATAATGCACCAAAAAAATTGGAAAGCAGTATGTGTAGTTTTAAGTAATTGTTTCCCACTTTAGGATTAAAAAATAATTTCAAAATGATATGCCATAGAGATTAAAACATGATTGCAAACCACACATCTGACAAAGCATCAGTATTCAGAGAATATATAAGATTCTCAAAACTCAATAATATGAAAACAAAAGCCACTTCTACCCAAAAGGGCCCAAGATTTGAAAATAAACTTAAATAATAAAGTTATACTGATATCCAAAGCATGAAATGAGTCACAACATCAGTAGTTACTTGTAAATGTAAATTAAGACCACAAAAAGAGAGCCTGGCATGGAAGGTGCTTAGAATTTACAACCCCCTATGCTAAAAAGAAAAAAATAGCTGAATGAAATGAAAAAGTAGAAACAGCTCTTTTTAGATCCATTAGTGAATTTAGGGCACAGGACAAGCTACTGTGCTGAAAACAGAAAAAAACTGGAGCTAGAGCACCAGAGAGCACCTGTAGAAGATGCCTAGGAGGCAAACTCCCTGCTGGAGCAAGACCTGCTAGCAATGCTCCAACCGCAAAGGTAAATGGCTGGAGGACCCGTTTGGAGCAGCTTGGGAGTTAAACGCTCTGTAGGGTGCAGTTTGTTGTCTTTGTTTGTGTTTTGTGGGGTTGGTGAACACTGTCCTCCTGGCTTTTGCCTGGAAGAGCCCATTCAGGTTCTCACTGTGAAGACCTGAAAAATTCCCCTCCTGCTTCCAACAATGGGAGAAGAAAAGTAACGTTCATACCCAGAAGGCACTATTCTCCTTATCAAAGGCTTCCCTCACAGTAAGTTAATTTACTAGAGGTTAATCAGATTGGGGTTTACCAGGACCTGAGGAAGGGAACCTGAGGAAGGGAACCAACCTGAGGAAGGGAAATACAGATCTCTACCCCTAAGACAAATGAGAATGGAAATACCCAGGTCCAACCTTTGGATTTTCCTGTCTCACCTACAAAAAATGAAATAAAGAAAAAAAAACGCTGAGAAGCACCTGAGATGATCAGACCCAGAGGCACAGGCCCACTAAAAGCTTGAGACCAAATCACAGGGTTATAAATTATTTCCCTTCCACCACACTTTACTTAAACAGAAATAATCACAGAAGATTGCAATGGAAGGAAAGGCAAGGCCCAGCCCTGAACTTAGAAGGAGTCTACAAGAAAAACCAAAGTCACAAGGGGAGAAAAAAAACACCAGAGGAGACATCAGCCTCTAACTACAGCTATAGCAAATAGTGAACACAATCGAACTCTTAGAGAGATGAACATAAAGCCTCAGCTTAGGGTCTTTGCACCTCAGTCCTTTTCACCTGTTATATCATGTCTAACATTAAACAAAAAATTACAATGCATCCTGAAAGGCAAAAACATAAAAGAGGCAGAGCAAGCATAAGAATTAAATTCAGATATAGCAGAGACTTTGGAATTATCACACCAAGAATTTAAAATAATTGTGATTAATATGGTCATAGTTTTAATGAAAGAAGCAGAAAGCATGCATGAAGAGATGGGTAATATAATTAGGGAGAAAAACTCAAAGAAAGAATCTAAAGGAAGAATTAGAAATAAAAAAATACTGAAATAGAAAAGGATAGACATATTGATCCATGGAATGGGATTAAGAGTGCAGGAATAAGTCCTCACATGTCTGGCCAATGGATTTTTGACAAGGCTGCTGAGTCCACTCAACTGGAAAAGAATAGTCTCTGTAAAACATGGTACTGGGAGAACTGGATATCCATGTGCAAAAGAATAAGAGAACACCCTAATTTCACACCATATACAAAATTAATGTAAAATGGATCAAAACCCTAAATACACAGACCTCGACTATCAAACTCATAGAAGAAAATGTAAGGTAGCACCTTCAGGACCTCATGTTGTGCAGTGTGGTCTCTTGGACTTCACACCCAGAGCACAGACAATGAAAGAAAAAATAGATAAATGGGACATCTTCAAAATTACAAATGTTGGTGCATCAAGGACTTTGCCACAAAAATGAAAAGACAATCAAAACAATGGGAAAATATTTGGAATTCATATATCCAATAAGAGTATAATATACAGACTATATAAGAAATCCTACAAGTAAACAGTAAAAAGAAAGCCTAATTTTTAAAATGGGCAAAAGATTTGAAGAGACATTTCTCCAAAGAGGATATACAAATGACTAAAAAGCACATGCAAAGATACTCAATATCACTAGCTTTTAGGGAATTGTAAATCAAAACCATGAGACATAATTTCACACCCACTAGAATGGTTACTGTAAAAAAACCAGAAAACTACAAATGTTGGAGAGGATGTGGAGAAATAAGAACACTTGTCACTGCAGATGGCAATATAGATGGTGCAGCCAAGATGGAAGACCACTTGGCCGTTCCTCAGGAAGCTAAGTATAGAATTACCAAATGACCTGGCAATCTTGCTGATAGGTAGGTACCCAGAAGGACCAAGAGTCTGGACTCTAACAGATATTTCACACTAATATTCTTAGTGACATTATTCATAATTGCAAAAAAAATGGCAGTAACCCAAGTATTCATCACCGAATAAATGGGTAAACATTGTGTGGTATTGCACTCGATGGAGTGCTAGTCGACCATGAAAAGAAGTGTAGTCCTGATGCATGTGACAGCATGGATGGGCCTTGAGACCATTATGCTGAGTGAAACAAGCCAGACATAAAGGGGCACATATTGTGTGATCTCACTGATGTGAAGTAATGATAATGAGCAAACTGCTGCTAATTTCCTCCAGCCTTCCCTAAGGAATTTATGACCTTCTACAGGGTGATTGTGCATTGAGGAAAATGAAATGACCTGGCATTTCAGGAATTATAGGATGCTGTCTCTAAATTGATACTAATCCCAAGAGACCAGAAACATCCCTGTGGCCCACCAGTCAGAGTAGGGACCCATGGAGGATTGGTGATCCAAGGAGCTTCAGCTGATGTCCATCACACTGTGGATTCATGGGTCATATTCATTCAGTGGTTCCTTCTCCATTTTCAGAATGCATCACTGCAATACATAAGATCAGTAACCGACAAAATCACAACATTGGTTCCTGTAATTGTGGAGTGAGGGTAATTGTGGAAGGAAAGGCCTCCTGGGAGCAACTAGAAATCCTAGTTGCTCAAAGGCTCATGACCAAAGAGGCCAGGGTGGTAGGGGTAGAGGCTAAGCATGGGCTCAGTAAAAACGACTTCCATTCATCAAGGCCTGCCTGGCTATGTCCACTGCTAAGTGCCAAATCTGCCAGCAATAGAGACCCACGCTCAGTCCTTGATAAGGAACCATTCCCAGAGGTGATTGGCCTGCTCCCTGGTGAAAGGTTAATTAGATTGTACCACTTCCATCATGGAGGAGGAATGTGGTTTTTTTTCCTTACAGGAATAGGCAGATATTCATGACACATATTTGCCTTCCCTACACACATTGTTTCTGTCCAAATTATGATTCATGGACTTACAGAATTCCTTATTCACCATCAGTTAATCCACATAGCATTGCATCTCATCACAGGACCCACTTCACAGCAAATGAAGTGCAGGAATAGGCACATGCTCATGAAACTCACTGGTCTTACCATATTTCCCACCATCCTGAAGGAGCTCAAATGATAAAGTGGTGGAATGTCCTTCTGAAGACTCAGTTACAGCACTGACTGGGTGGCAATGCTTTGTACAGCAATCTTTTTCAGGAGGATGAGGATGCTGCACACATGTGGCTCTTATACATCCATAGCCAGGATTCGTGGGTCCAGGAATCAAGGTGGGAGTGGTACCACCTGCTGGGGTTTAACAACCTTGTCTTTCAAGTGGAAATAAGACTGCAAATATACAATGGAGACAAAGAATACAGGAGATCCCCTCCATGCCCTGTGATTAAAGTTAATGGAAAACTGCAACAGCCCAATCCAGGCGGGGCCACTAATGACCCAGAATGATTAGGAATGAAGGTTTGGGTCCCCATTTCAGGCAATAAACCCTGGCCAGCTGAGGTGCTACCTGATGATAAAGGGAATATGGAATAGGTAGTGGAAGAAGGTACTTATAAATATGAACTATAAGCATTAGTTGCAGAGACATGGTATATTTGTTGTGATTTACTCCATGCTTTTTATGAATATGTTCATTTAGATATATTGAGCAACTATCTTTGTTTTCTTCGCTATCTTAACTCCTTATCATGTAACATAAATTTTATCAACTATTTCATGGTATTTAAGTTACAGGACACCAAGTTGAAGAGTGTATATTACTCAAGGACTTGCACCTTCTTCTGGGGAAAAGGGCTAGTGCATTTATGGTGTACACAGGACAGCTGAATTATGTTAGATAAAAGTATAACTGTTGTTTTTTAATTCAGAGACTATGTGGTTGGAGGAGATGTGTGTGGCTGTCAAATTATCAAGAGGTGGACTGTGATGGTTTGTTGTCCTGTCAACTTGACTAGGATCATGTGCCCATTTTTTGTTAAAAGACGCACCATCCTGATTGTTACTGTCAAGTGTTACATGGGCTTGAATAGTCACTCGATTGCATCTGTGGTTGATTGCATTTATAGTCATCACAGGACATTGCCTTAGGCAAGGCTAGAAGTCTAATCCTATCAAGTGAAGGTCTTAAATGGAGAACTGATTATTTCAGCCATCAAAAAGAAGAATTTCTTTCCCTACTTCAGCCAGTCGGCTTCTCCTATAGTATTCATTAAAACCTTCATCAGAATTTCTTACTTGCAGCCTGCTGTATGGAATTAGGTTGTGCTAGTCCCCATGGTTGTGTGAGCCAATTCTTATAAGCAATCAATCGATCAATTTATACCTATATCTCTATCTTTTCATCTATCAATCTATCTTTCTATCTAACTACATAGGTGTGTGTGTGTGTGCATGCCTAGTGACAGTTCTATTTCTCTGGAGAAAACTATCATAATCCTTTTTATTCATGTTGGATTGGTAGTTAATTCCCCCTTTCCATTTCTTATTTCAGTTATTTGTGTCTTCTCTTTGTCATTGTCAGTATAGTTAAATATTTTTCTGTTTTATTTATTTTTTAAAATCACCAACTTTTGCTCTTGTTGATTCTATTTTTTATGCTGTCATTTATATCTGCTGTAATATTTCTTATTTCCATCCTTTTGCTCCCATATGGTTTATTTTGCTTTCCTTTTTCTAGATCCTCCAGTTGTGAAGTTATGTCTCCAATTCAATGATTTTTTTTCTTTTTTAATGCAAGCATTTAGAGTTATAAGTCCCTCTCAGTACTGCCTTTTTTGGACCCCATAAGTTTTGATATATTGTACTTTCATATTAATTTACATCATGTGATTTTCTAATTTACTTTGGGATTTTTCCTTTGACCCACTGAGTTTTCAAGTGTGTGTTGTTTAATTTTACATTTTGGTGAATTTTCCATTAATCACTCTTTTATTGATTTCTTGCTTCATTCCATTGTGGAAGGGGAAGATTCACTGTATGGTTTCATCTACTTAACATTATTGACACTTGTCATGTGACCTACCATATCATTTGTCCTGGGGAATGTACACTGGAGAAGAAGGTGTCTATTCATTTTGACAAAGTTGGAAAATCAATTCATTACTGGAAGGGTAGCCTTTTCAATAAATAGTGCTGGAACAGCTGGCCTTCTATAGGAAAAAGTCAATATCAATATAAATCTCACATCTTTGAAACAAATTTATTCAAAATACACCACAGTCTTAAATGTAAAATGCAAATGTGTACACTTTTAGAAAAGTATAAGAAAACATCTCCAGGATCTAGGATTAGGGGAGCAATACTTAAACTTGACACTAAAATTGCAATTCTTAAAAGGAAAATTTAATATATTGGACCTCATAAAAATAAAATATTTTGCTTCCTAAAAGAGGATGAAAAACTACAAATTGGGTGAATATATTTACAAACTACATGTACAATGAATGAGTAGTATATAGACTATATTTAAAAATGTAAAAAAAAAACAGTGACTATATAAACCCATTGGAAAATGTGAAAATATTTGAGGATACTCTTAGAAATACAGGTGAATCTACAATTAACTCAGTTTAAAAAATTGCACAAGAATGGGCACTTTCTCATTCCTGCTGCTTGGAGACACTAACAACTGGCCTGAACCATAAATTGACTCAAGCATGGAGGAAATATTCAGAGGCAGCAGAGCAGAAACTTTGGAGTGTGGTTCCCTGATGATACCATGAAGCCACCACAAAAATCTTATCCTTGCAATTCTTTTAAAGAAGTGAGAGACATAAGCATCTATCATTTAAAGCCAGAAAATATATATTTGAAAATAATTTCAAGGCAATAATCTTGGTTTCCAATTTGAGAAATTAGATTAATAGCAGCACTGTAAATCTCAAACAATCATTTGAAAGGAAATAACTAAATATTAACGCAGAAAACAATGATATTGAAATTAGAAACATAGGAGAAAACCAATGCCTTGTCTCTTCTGTTTTTTGGCATGGGCAGGCACCAGGAATCGAACCTGAGTCTCCGGCATAGCAGGTGAGAACTCTGCCACTGCACCACCATCGCCTGCTCAATGCTTCTTCTCTTTTGCTTTTTGTTGGGTTGTCACATCTCTCTGATATGTACCTCTTCTTTCACTCTTTCTCCTGTAAGGGCACATATGATTAGAGTGGGCCCCATGCAGGTAATCCAGATAGTCTCTCCATTTCAAGAGCCATTTGCTTCTGTTGCAGTACAATTTCCTGGAGAAATGAGCTTTTGCAATATCTAACTACTGCTACAATCTTATGGATAATTATTCTGAGTTTTCAAAGACATTTTCTGTAGAGAGATCTTATGTCAAAATTATCAATATTATGAGGAAGACTATGCATAATTGGTCCTTTAGAAAGTGAGAGGACAGGAAAGCTTTCATACATAGCAGAGCTCATCCAAAATGGATTGAGAATATATCTGTGTGAATGAAGTAATGAAAGAGATGAAATGATCCCAAAACATTATTTTAGGACCATAATTGCTAAAATAATATAGAAATTTGTACAAAATATATTGGTTGAGACACATAGGAGTTTTACATTAAAGCATGTAATCTACCAGGAACTTCAATGTGAGAGAGCTGAAAACATGTAAGTTTCTTATGGGAATATGGCTTGAATAAGTTTATGCAGGGGAAAATTACATTAAATAATAAAATTAAATATTTATCAGTGCTTTAAAATCTTTGAATTTTGGCAAGATTTTGAAGTAGGGCATAGTAATATCCATCTAAATGGTAAAATTTATACTCAGTCCTTTTATCCTTCACTGAACATTCGTTGCTCACCCACTGGCCATTCCTTGCTGGGTGGTCAGGGATAGGTAATGGGAAATGCAAGTGATGTCTTAAGCAGTTATTTGGTCAAGTAATCTTATGGACTTCCCAAGATATTGAAGTCAAACATCTTAACAGCTTGGATTCTGTTCATAGATTTAATGGGAAAATGTGATGCAAATTGCTGTTTTATATATGTGATGAGAATATTTTTTAGACATTTAGTTGTTCTATTATTATTTTTTTTCTTTTTTTTACATGGGCAGGCACCGGGAATCAAACCTGGGTCCCCTGGCATGGCAGGCGAGCATTCTTGCCTGCTGAGCCACTGCAGCCCACCCGACATGTAGTTGTGAAGGTAGATTAATTTTCCTAGTATATATTCAGGCACAGAGCATGTCATGCTACATCTCTGAAAATACATTACAAGGAGAAGTAATTATCATGTCAAAGGGGTAATGTAGAGATTTAAACATTTCTTTGCAAACTCTACTACAATCAGTTAAAGCAAAAACAATTAAGTTCATTAACTATTTTTAAGGAACAATTTTTTTAGTGCGGCTATAACATCCTTGTTCCTAAGGCTGTATATCATGGGATTAAACATCGGAGTCAGGATGGTGTAGAAAAGTGAGAGCAGCTTGTCAGTTCCTGCAGAGTGATTGGATTTGGGCCTTAGATAGGTGATGGTAGCAGATCCAAAGAACAAAACCACAACCAGCAGGTGGGAAGAGCATGTGGAGAAGGCTTTGGCCCAGCCTTGGGCTGTGGGCAACCTCAGTATGGTGGAGATGATTTTGCTGTAAGAGGCAAGAATCAATATAAAAGGGACTGCAACAAACAGCACAGCTACTAAATAGACAGATACCTCATGTGCAGAAGTGTCCCCACAGGCCAGCCTGAGAATGGGGGGGATGTCACAGAGGAAGTGGTTGACTTGGTTAGAACCACAGAAAAGCAGAGAGAACACCTGACACGTTTGCCCAATCTGGACAGGGATCCCACTGACCCAGGAGCCGACGGCCAGCTGCATACACACCCTTTGGCTCATGACTAGAGGATAATGCAGAGGGTCACAGATGGCCACATAGCGGTCGTAGGCCATCACAGCCAGGAGGAAGCACTCAGTGGCCCCCAGAATAAGGAAGAAGCACATTTGAGTGGCACAGCCCAGCAAAGAAATGCTTCTGTCCTGAGTCCAGAGGCTCACCAGAGTCCTGGGGACAGTGACTGACGCATAGCAGATTTCCAAGGAAGAAAAATTTGCCAGGAAAAAATACATGGGGGTCTGAAGCGCAGGGTCAAGCCTGGTTATTATGACTATGAGTCCATTTCCAAGTAAAATAAGGATGTAAACCATGGAGAACACACCAAGGAGAAGCCCTTGGAGATCTGGAAGGTCAGAAATCCCAGGAGTACAAATTGCGTCACTGTAGAAACATTGCCTTCTGCTTTTTTCTTCTCAGTTTTCATCTCTAGAAATGATTTAATCAGGAGTACCAGTTACTGTACTTTTCTTGGCTGCAGTTTACCCATATATAAACTGAGGATGGCATTCCTCCAATTTTCCAACTCTGTACAAGAAGAAAATATCATAGATGCCAGTGGTTCTACATGTCAATAAGAAAAATGAGCCATTTTTTAATCTGTTAAGAGTTATTATATTTGCTTGTTTTGGTGATGACATATGATTTTAAATTTTGTTATCTGTCTGAACACTGGAATCTTACAACCTGAGTTTATGTTCAATTGTAGCAATTATTTCATTACATTAGTTGGTATGTTTCTCTCCTCTCAATTATGATTTCTGTTATTGTCACTTAAAATTAATTTTATTGCACTAATAGATACTTTTTAAGCCATCTAAAATAGTTTTGTGAAGGAAACATTCAAATATTTTTAATAAAATATGCCAGCTTTCCTATAATACCTCTAAAATCGTTGGCATTATTCTTATCTAGACTAATTTAGTATAAAAAATCATGAAAAACTCATCACCATATATATGGTATGCCATTTAATCTTTTAAACTGTGTTTGCCTTTGAATGAATACTATGAGAAGTCAGGAGTCATACATTTTACTCAGATTTTGTAGTGGGAGAAACAGAACTTTGGGATGGCCGTAACTCCTGTCGAGGAGAATTCAAGAGGTCATAATTAGGTTCACTTAGCAGCTATGCTCAAGCAAGCCATTTTACCAGAATGCACAAGTCTCCATTCTGATTTCTACACCTACTCTATAAAAGCGGCAGTCAACTGCCACTTAACTATCAGAGTTCCCTAAATCACCCACATCCTTGTTAGTCGCTGTTTCTCTGCTGACCTCATCTGTGGACTTCAGTATTTTCCTTGCACAGATGTGATGTGTGCACACCATGAGTGTGTTGGGGTGTGATTGTCATTCTTTACTATGCGCTTTACTTATTTCTCCAGGTTGGGCATAAACTTTTTACAGTATTTTATATAACTTTCTTTGTAATGCATGCTATATTTGTTCTATAATATTTGATTTATGACTTCTTGAAAAAATTACAGTGGAATCAGATTAGTGGTTTTTCTCGAATAATGCCCAATGTGTAAGAAACAATTCTAACACAAAACTCAGCCTCCATTGCATAATAGAATGAAGCATGCATTAATTGTGTGCATGTGTGTTGTGTTTGTAAAGGAATTATACTCTCCATTCACCTTTGCAGAAGAAGCGCATTGCCTCATTGTTTTCAGGATGTAGGAGATTACATCTGCATTATGTGTTGACTCATATGAAAGGCATGAGTCATTGCGCAGAAGACACACACCATGACATTTGTGAAGGATGTTAAATGTGGACACTGGACAACAGCTCAGTATCAAAATCTGTAGACACAGATGGGACAAAGTGACTTCTGTGCTAAACTTGGGTTGCCTGAGGATTTTCTGTGACTGTGAGAAATAAAGCCAAATAATAATTTCATTTACCATCTACAATATTTCAGACTAAATACTAAAGCACTAAAGGTATATAAACTTTCTGCAATCATGACCTTATACAATTCTCGCTCTGAAAATTTGATTATAGGGAATGTTAAAGAGGCTGAAACTTCAAAGATGGTCAGGAAATAGTACTAACACATGACACTCCTAAGATACAAGTTCAAGTCTCTAAAACTACAAAAACTACACTTTTCTTTCAGCACAACATCCTCCAAAATGGTAAACATGCTTTATTCACTTATATAATTCAATGTAGAGCCCAATGCATGAAAGATTATCAAAACTGTTAGTTGAATGATTCCCTATGACTTTCTAGATTAGCTTGTCTCATGTACCCCAGCTTTGATAATATAGCATTGCCCTCAGAGCTGCTATCCTCTTTTTGTCAGCTCTTCTGTCATTCTTTGACCCTCTCCCTGCATTATTCCCCTCTATCCATGCAGGGTAATGCATTTGAAAATTTAACTGAAACTAGCTGTCAAAAACAATTAGCAAGTAAAACAATGGCAACAGAACTTTTAGCCAATTATTCAAGATAAACAAGTCTATTATCTCAAGTTTTTATCTATAAAAAGAAACAGCAATTTGGTGAATACGAAATAAGATATGAAACTATTTGTAAAGTAAGAAATGTAATTATTCTAATCCTATCCAAATTGTGTTCACCTTCCAAATACAATCATGCTAAAAAGAAAAAAAAGAAACGTTCTCAGAATTTGGAGCTGGTTTCACTGCATTCTGGAAAGTTTTAGAAATTACTACTTATACAACTCAAGAAGAAAATCACTAGAAATTTCAGCCACATGATGATGCCTTTATTTAGTAAAATATTTTATGTTCCCTTTTCTAGGTACCCCAGTGAAAATGTTATTTTCTGATCTAAGGATTATGTTATCCACTACTGAGTCTATCATGGCAATGCATCTATCGCTTACATTCAAAGCAAGTTTATAAAATCAAATTGAAGACATGAAATAAAAATCAAACAGGCAAATTCAATTGTGAAGCCTTTTTTTTCTTGAGGAGAATTCTTTAATGATAAAAATCAGGTCATATTTCTCCAATATTTTCAGATTCATTAATCATGGGACTTACTCATAATATACAAGGACATTCTTTGATATCACTAATACATATACCCCAAATTCAGTAATGCAATCCTAATGAGTCTCAGGCTCATTACTTAGATATAATTTAATTTTAATTAGATGCACTGCTCAAATCGAATGCACTTTAAATACCTAAATCTAAGCATAAAATGTAAGCACTCTATAATTGTTAGCCCTTATGATTATGACGACGGTAATAAGCTCTGCTATATTGGCCCATTATATTACAAAGTGCATCTCATTTTGTTCTCATTTGATCTCACAATCATGAAATCTAGAAAATTACAGAGTTATATGAAAATAGTGTGTGAAATTAAAAATAATCAGTATTTTTTTTTCATTTTCTGAAACTGAATGTTCTTTGCTGAGGCTTTGAAAATATATAAAGATAGAAGTAAAAATAAATTTGTTATTGGATAGAAATACTTCTGACTTACCTGTTTGTATTGAGGGAAATTTCATGCTTACCTTTACTGATTGAGGTAAAAGGTAGAGATAAAATGAGAAAAAACTTGTTTTTATTAATGTTTGAAAATTCCTTTACTGAAATGTGTCATCATCTTTATATACTGCCGTAAAGATAAATAGTGCTCCTTAATCAGAAAGCTACTCTGCCCTGGGGATCATGTTCCTTTCCCATGTTAATTTATAATTGAATTAAACCATTCTGCCTGCCACTCAAAAAGTTTGGCGCAACCAAAAACATATCTGGCCATACCACTCCTAGCGCATTTTCTCGGTTATTCTTTCAGGAACTCTTGATGGTAACTTCAAATGTGTTTTGTCTGACTCTTGGCAATAGGGATTCGGTCCCACATTGAAGAGTAGGGGGTTTTGCATACTGTGGCCATTTGTGATATCCAGCTCTGACTTCCCCAATAACTCCCAATGCCACTTGAAAACTTTTAACCATAGAAACTCTTATTCTGTTTTATTTCATTTAACAGGTTTTATATTTCCATTTATTTTATATGAACTTAAGAAGTTACATAAACTTTCTATACCTATAGATGTATTACATGTATTAATTATGATTATTTTTACAAAGCACTTAGTTTGTTATCTAGACCATATCAAGTAAATGCTAAACAAGGTTCAGCTATTGTGGGAATAATTTATTTTCTGTGATGATTGAGAAATATAAGCATTGAGAACATCAGAAATTTATATTTTACATAGGGTTTAAATTAAGATGTTCTATGAAAGATACAAAAGTAAAGTCTCTTAAGTCCGGTAGAAGTTTCTTTTCTACGAAAAATTTCAGTAGAAAGAGGTCTAACATTGTTGAATGGCATCATCATCAATATGAATCTTGCAACTATACATCAAAACTGGCCAGCTACACATTTATCATTTTCCAGGAAACAGAAAATGGGGTGGGGGAGGCCAGATGCAATAAATGAAGAAAAGCACTCACATTCCTTTTTCGTTGTACAAACTGGCAATATCAGGCAGAATTTCCATTCATGCTCCATCATCTAAATTTAGTCACACAAACACGCAAAACTGGAAGGTAGTCTAGAAAATAACCCTGGCCATGTGACCAGCTAAGGCTTTCTGTATTATTAAATAAGAGAATAATGAATATCAGTGAAAACTAATGGTTTTAACTAATGGCCATCTAACTATGAATTTGTATCATTCTTTCCCTGTGCAGAATGTACATGAATTTTCAAAACCTAAACTTTCATGTAGTCACTGCATCCAGTTTAGAGTCAAGTACCTACATCAAATGAATTGTGCTTCCTCTTGTTCTAGAGATTATAAAACAATAGAATTTTTTCCATAACATGCTACTTTCAACATATACATGGACATGCAATCACAAAACACCACAGAGAAGATTTTGAATTTATAGGAATTAGAAGTAAACCCATACGTGTATAAAGATAAATGCGCAGACAGATGGATAAATCAATATGTTAGAAACATCGAGCTGCACAATTATCATGCAATCAAATTATCACCAAGCAGTGGTTCTTTTATTAGTCACCAATTTTGAAATCTATCTTTAGTGATTTTTAAAAACTCTAGCCATTAACACACTTATGTGGCATGATCTCATTTTGTTTTTAATATTCATTTTAATAACAGCTGCTGATTTTGAGCATTTTATCATGTGATTATTTTCTTGCCCTTGGTAAAGCACCTCTAGTAAAATGTCCATTCAATTCTTTTGTCCATTTATTAATTAGGTTGTTTCTTCTTCAAGTGCTGAGTTTTGAAAGCTCTTTATATATTCTTTATATATTTACTCTATTGAATCTGTATCTTGCATTTGCATTATATTAGCAATGTCATTGTCAGAGAAAAATAATTTAATTTTGATAAATCTAATTTACCAATATTTTCTTTTGTGGATTTTGATTTTAGTATGTTATCTAAGAATTCATTGTCTTAGTTCACAAAGTTTGCTCCTATGCTTTCTTCTAAGTGTATAAATGTTCATGTTATATATTTGGGTCTATGACCCATTTGAGTTAATTTTTGTATAAAGCCTGATTTATAGATTTAGGTTAAATTTTTGCATATGGACATCCTGTTGTTCAGCACTATATGTTAAAAATACAATCCTTTTAGTCTTAGTATCATGGCTTTTGTGATTACTACAGAGAGGACTGGCTTCAACAATGGGAACTGGTCCTGGTTTTTCTCCCCAGGATCTGCACAATTCTGGGTCTGGATTCTGGCATCCTCTGGCTTCTGTGGCTTGTGTCTCTGTCTTCCATCACATGGAGAGGTCCTCTCTTTCCTCTTTGGGGTTCCATCATCTTCTAGCCTCTGGCTCATACCCAGGATTTTCCCTTTTAAGGCTCACAGTAGCAGGAAAATCCTGCTAATTCAGTAGGCCACGCCATAAATAAAAATAACATCTTCAAAAGTCACCATTTACAAATGGGTTCACTTCTATAGAAATAAGTTTAATATTAAGAACATGCTTTTTCTGGACTACATACTTCTACTTACCACACTTTCCTCACTGAAAAGCTTTTCCAATCTGGTTAAAAAACATTTTCTCAGGCTTCTGGAATGGCTGGATGAGAGGTTCAGCAAATGAGAAATCTGGACAAAATCGTCGACTACAATGATCAAAAAGTGGGAAATTGACCAAAGACGTAGAAGAAATGGTAAAATGTTTTCTTGTGAAAATACAGCCTACCTCAACAAGAACAGTGGAGATCAGCTGCATTTTAGCCTGAGTATACTCCCTCCCCAATGCAGCTCCAGAGAGAAGACCTGTCACAGTGCTGCCAGGAGGACTGGCCTCTCTGTTATCACTATTGGGGCTTTTTAACCATTATTTTTAGCAGAGCATAGGAAATTCCATGTCTAAGACAGGGTGAAAAAAGTAATAGCAATCTCAGTGGCAATTAACAAGGTAAGAGCTGCATTACAGCTACCCTAAAGAGTCTACAAGGTTTGGGAGAGCCCAGACAGGAATTCAGCGGCATATTCTGGGGAATGAGGACATTAAACAGTGCCTTGACAAGATCCCTCTCAGACCCGGAGTCTAAGACACTCTGCACACACACAGGCTGCCTGTATGCTCAGGAGGAACCAGGGAGAGTGACAGCAAGCCACCTGCTCTTGGTCGGATGTGATCTTGTGAATGCAGAACATGAAATTGAGAGAAGTGTACACTGAATGTCTTCCCCACATCACACGCAGATCCATTGTGAAGGGTCAACGTTTTCCCAGCTTCAAGGTGTTTAACACATCTGGCAGTCACTGGTCCATCAGTGAGCTGTGCTGACCCAAGGGTAATTGTGGTAGGTAGGGTCAGGTGTCAACTTGACAAGGTGACGATGCCCTGTAGGTCTCTCTGTGGACTTAAATCATCAGTATGTGAAATTAATCTATGCCTGACTGCATTTGTGTTTGGCTAAGGGTAATATCTTCCACAATGAATCGTTCAATCTAATTAACTGGAGGCTTAAAAGAGAAGGGACAGAAGGGAGATCAACAGCTCATACCTCATCTCAGCTCCCACAGTTCAGACCCAAATGTTTGGAGATGCAGAAAGGAATCATCCCAGGGAAAGCCACTGGAACCCAGAAGCCGGGAGGGAAGACCAGCAGACATCCACTGTATGTCTTCCCATGTGACAGAGAGAGCCAGAAGAAAGCCAGCTGCCTGGCTTTCTGAAGAGCTATAAATTTGTAACTAAATAAATCCCCTTATTAAAAACCAATCCATCTCTCGTGTCTTGCAATCTGACAGCTTCAGCAAACTAAAACAGTAATCATTAGTAAGACTCAAAACTATAAAGAAAAAACAAATAAAAACTGGGCAGAGACATAAGTATCTCCACATAGTAAAGAATCAAACTACACAGAATTTTTCAGTGCAAGTCACTAAACAAGCATGCAAATAGCAATAACAACCAACTATAGAGGAAGATAAAATTCTGAGGTGCCACAATATAGTATCTAAAACATTCATTTTTTGCTAAATTTTTTTAGGCACGCAACAAACCAAGAAAATGTGACATATATACAGAAAAAATAAACAATGACAACAATAAAACCAAACATCACATTTAAACTGTGTCTGAGGGAAGCCAGTTTTGGTCTTAGCAGAGAAAGATTTAACAGTTATTATTTTAAATACCCCCAACAACCTAAACAAGGCTTAGAGAATTTTAGGAAGGAATGATTATAGTAAGCCATCAAATAGAGATCAATAAATATATAGAAATGATTTTAAAAGAGGCAAATTCCAGATATAAAAATATAATAAGAAAAAAATACAATAGTAAACTAAAGTTTCACTATAAATTCTCAACAGCACATTAAAACTGGTAGCAGAGGGAATTTGCAAACTTGAAGACAGATCCATAGAGCTGAAATGATCTTAAGAAAACAAAAACCAAAAATTAAAAATAAAATTAAGCAGTCTCAGGAACCTGTGGAAGACCATATAGCTTGCCAAAATATATGCATTGAGCATCCCAGATAAAAGAAAAAAAGAAAGGGACAGAAAATATATTTGAAGGAAAAAATCACCAAAATTTCCCATATTTTTGAAAAAAAAAAACAAAAAATCATGTAGCTAAACATAACAAATGATTACACATAGACACATCATGTTTAAATGTTAGATTCCAAACACAAATACAGAAATGTTTAAAGCAAGGTGTCCTGGTTTGAAAGGATGTATGTCCCCTAGATAAGCCATGTTTTAATCAAAATCCCATTTTGTAAGGGCAGAATAATCCCTTTTCAATACTGAATGTCTGAATCTGTAATTAGATAATCTCCCTGGAGACGTGATTTAATCAAGAGTGGCTGTTAAAATGGATTAGGTGACAACATGTCTCCACCCATTTGGGTGGGTCTTGATAAGTTTCTGGAGTCCTGTGAAAGAGGAAACATTTTGGAGAATGAGAGCTTCAGAGAGAGCAGAGCAGAACGACATAGCCACGAGAAGCAGAGTCCACCAGCCAGTGACCTTTGGAGATGAAGAAAGAAAATGTCTCCCAGGAGCTTCAGGAAACAGGAAGCCAGGAGAAGAAGCTAGCAGATGACACTGTGTTCACCATGTGCCCTTCCAGATGAGTGAGGAACCCTGACTGTGTTTTCCATGTGCCCTTCCACTTGAGAAAGAGAGACCCTGAACTTCATCAGCCATCTTGAACCAAGGTATCCTTCCCTGGATGCCTTAGATTGGACATTTCTACAGACTTGTAACTCGGACAAGTTCTTGGCCTTAGAACTGTAAACTAGCAACTTATTAAACTTGTTTTTTTAAAAGTCATTCCTTTTCTGGTATATTGCATTCCAGCAGCTAGCAAACTAGAACACAAGGAGAAAAAAATGAGTACTTCTCATCAGAAACAACAGAGGCCAGAATGCAGTAGGCTTAATATATTCAAATTACTGACAAAGAACAAAAAAAAGTTCATGAAACAAGGATTCTAAACCCAATAAAACTATATTTCAAAAATAAAGGTAAAATAAAGACATTCTTAGATGAAAAGTGTTGAGACTGTTTATGGCTAGAAGCCCCACAACAGGAGAAATAATAGAAAAATTCTTTAAGTTGAAAGGGGGTGATATCAGAATATATCTTAGATTTACAAGAAAATGGAGGCCTGGTAAATGTAATTACATAGGTAATCATAAAATACAGTGAAAATATGTATTTTTCCCTTCAAATGACTTAAAGTTAAATATTCCAAATAATTTTAATACAATAGTTAAAAACCTCTATTTTGCACACATTATGACCAACCTTATATAAATAAACGATGGTTATAAAGGGATGATATGAACAACTTTATAACAACTGATTTGAGAGCTTAGACCAAGAATTTTCTATACACACCAAAATTACTTAAGTATATGCATAAAATTGAATATCTTCATAAACCTATAACAAGTAAGATAACTGAATTATTAATTAAAAATATAACCACACATAAAAAAGGCCAAAGTCTAGATGACTTCAGTGGTGTATTCTACCAAATATTTACAAAGAAATAACCATAACCCTCACAATTCTTTCAGAAAAATAGGAGGGTTGGTAAAAACCGCTCAAGTCATTGAGACCAGTGTAATTCTGGAACCAAAACTTGATAAGAGATGACAAAAATAGAAAACTACAGATCAAGATCCCTGATTAATATAAACAAGACCTCAACAAATATATTATGATCCAATCCCAGCAAATATCAAAATGATTTATGCACGATGACTAACTGTAATTTATCCCAGTTCTACAAGTTTCATTCAACATATGAAAATCGATATAACATACCATTTTAATGGAGTTATGGGCAAAAACACTCCACAGTCATCTCAGCAGATACAAAATAGGCACTTGAACAAATCAAATACAAACTCATGATAAATATCTGAACAAAATAGGTATGCAGGCAGCCTTCTCAACATGATAAAATGCATCTAGGAATAACCTATGGTTACATGATATGTAAAACATCTCTGGAAATTACCCTAAAACCATCCAGAAAATGGAGAAACATTTTTGTAAAAGTCTTTAAAAGCTTGGTAAGAACAGTGAGAGTCAGTGGTATTTGAGCCACAAGCCACTCCTTCTGCTCTCCAGCCCTGATTTAGGAACGTAACTCTGGGAAATGAAACTGTCCTGCCACATTCAAGAAGATAATGGCTTCGACGCCCCCTAAGTCCCCATTCTGGGACAGGGTTGGAACCTTGGAGGGGCAGGTCATCACATTCCTCATCTTGGCAGGTGTCAGTTGATGTCACTTTACTCTAGAAGTAATGGATGAGAAGACCAGAGCCTCTCCCTTCACCCAGCACCCACTCACAGAGTGGATGCTCTACTCCAGGAGTGACTGTCCGAGAACACTGGGTCCTGACTGCTATTGCCTCAGAAAATTTTCAAATCAGTTGTGAAAGAGGGGACATCACTGTTCAGCTTACAGAAATAAAAGGAATGCTATGAACAAATGCATGCCAACAAATTTGCTTATCTCAATGAATGGCAAAATCCCCAAAAAGACACAAGCTACCAAAACTGAATCAAGAAGGAAAAAAACTCAATATATAACTATAGCAATAAAGTGTTGAATAAGTCCAAATAAATAAATACATAAATAAGTAATCTTCTCCACAAAGAAATGGGATGTCCAGAAATAAGCCTGTATATTCATGTAAATTGAAATTCAACAGAGTGTCACAACAATTTAACAGGGAAAAGGGTAGCCTTTTCAGTAAACATGTTGGGATTCCTGATTATATATATAAAGATATGAATTCAGAATCCTATGTCACATAGTAAACAAAAACTAACTAAAATTCAATCATAGACCTACAAGTATGAGCCAAAACTTTAAAAATAAAATGCTGAAGGAAATTTTGTTGTCCTGATTTATATAAATATATTTAGATGCAAAAGACATCAAAAACACAATCCAGAAAAGAAAATAAATGATAAATTACACTTCATTTCATTGGCATTTGTATTTCAAAAGACACATTAGAAACAGAAAGACAAGCCACAGGCAGCATGAAAATATTGCAAATCATATGTAAGGCACTGGTATCCAGAGCACATAAAGTTACAACTCAAATATAAAAACAAAAGATTGAGTCAATAAAAATGTTGCAAAAAATTTGAAAATACATTTCACTAAAGATATGCAATTGACCAATAAGCAAGCAATACAACAATTATCAACATCAGTCTCATTATAAAAATTCAAATAAAACCAAAATGCAATACCGCTTCATGCCTCTAGACTGGCTGTAATAAAAAGACAGACAACAACAAGAATTAGGAAGATGTGGGGAAATTTGGAACCCTGATACTTGCTAGTGGTGATGTAAAATGGTTCAATCACATTAGACAATATTTTGACAATTCCTTAAAAATTTGAATATATCCATACAGCCTCAAAGATCACTCCCAGGTATATAACTGACAGGGACAAGAATATATGCCCACTAAAAATGTAGTACATGAATGCTCATAGCAGCATTATTCATAAAAGCAAAAATTTGGAAACAATCCACATGCCTATCAAGTGGGAAATGAATAAGCATGTTGTAGTATATCCATAATACAGAATACAATGCACCAATAAAAGTAACCATCCACAGATACATGCTACAACATGAATCGCCCTCAAAAATGGTATGCCATGCTAAGTGAAAGAAGTCAGATGCTGGAGATAAATTGTATAGTATGATTTATATGAAATGTCCAGAAATGCAAAATGTATATATTATACATATATACACACTGTATATAACATGTAATTTGTGCATATATAGTATGTGCACAATTATATGTATAATATAATATGTGCTATATGTTTTTCTCTATCTCCATCTATTTATCATTGTAATAGTTAGATTCAGTTGTCAACTTGACCAGGTGAAGGCACCTAGTTCTATTGCTGTGGTCATGAGCCAATGGCACGTGAACCTCATCTGTTGCTGATTACATCTGCAGTCGGCTAGGAGGTGTGCCTGCTGCAATGAATGACATTTGACTTAATTGGCTGGTGCCTAAATTAGAGAGAGCAACATAGCACAGCCTAAGCAGCTCAGCATACCTCATCTCAGCACCTGCAGCTCACCCTAGGCCTTTGGAGATGCAGAGAAAAATCACCCCGGGGAAAGTTGTTGGAACCCAGAGGCCTGGAGAGAAGGTCAGCAGAGACCTTCCTGTACCTTCCCATGTAAGAAAGAACCTCAGTGGAAAGTTAGCTGCCTTTCCTCTGAAGAACTAACAAAATAAATTCTCTTTTATTAAAAGCCAATCCATCTCTGGTATGTTGCATTCTGGCAGCTAGCAAACTAGAACAATCATGTAGAGAGAGAGCAAAATATCTATCTATATGAAAGGAGATACAAAAATCAGTAGTATTTCTTTATACTTGCATGGACATTTGGAAACAGTAATTGAAAGCACAATATAATTTAAAATCCCACCAAAGAAAATCAAATACATACACACCTGTATAAGAACTGCATGCTGGATAATTCAAAACATAGCTGAAAAATCAAATAAAATCTAAAGAAATGGAGAGATATGCCTTGAGCAAGAATTAGAAGATTTGACATAGTAAAGATGAACATTCTCCCAAATTAACCCATAACTTCAGCACAATTACCATCAAAATTCCAGCTACAGTCACTCTTCCTGCTTCAGCCAGCCTCTCCTGAGAGTTCATTGAGGACCTTCATTGGAGCTGCCAGCTCGTGGCCTACCCTACATGTCTCAGACTCTACATCCCACAGTTGCGTGAGACACTTTTATAAATTTTATATTTGTGGATATCTCCTACTGATTCTGTTTCTCTAGAGAACCCTAGCTAATATAGTATGGTAGTTTTCAAAGATGTATATTTCTTTCTTCAGATGAATGTGGTAAGGTTTCTAACAAGTTAGCTACCTATTTATTGTATGTAAGTTTAAATGTACTTACATTTGTCTTTTCATTTATTTCATATAAGTCTCACTTATTAAGGGCTATAATTTCCAACATCCTTAGTGATTTTTTTTAATTTAAACATTACTTTTTTCATTTTGTTGATTTTGCAATTTAAATTTAAATTAAGAAGATTATCTTTATCAGTAATTACATGAACAATTTTTACAGAAATTTTCTTGCTTGCCCAGTTCCTAAGTATGCTGAAGATGAGCACCCCACACCCCCAAATATGGATGCATCACTCTGTGCAGCTTAATGCACAGACACATGAATCAGGCTGGGAAGGGAAAGAGGATTTATTCACGTGGGTGGGAGGGCAGAGTAAATTCCTAAACCTGACTTCCCGTAGTAATTTTCCTCATGAATTTAATTTACATTAGAGACATAAATTACATTAGAGATGAAAATTAATCACCTTGGGTAACATGTATCAGGGGTCTGGAAAACTTGGTTCATTTCTTGTCTCAGTTACTCATGTCATTCCTTAGGGTAGCACTGTCTAAGAAGCAGGGTGTGCAGGCCTCCAAGCTGGGGTGATAGATGAGAAACACAACAATAGTGATTGATTTTATAGCCTCATTGGTGTCTGTTCTTGCTGGGTGCACGTTGCTCCTCTGTGAGACTGAAACTTAAACACACAAGTGCTTACAGCTGTGAGGTACTTTAGTTTGCTAAAGCTGCCAGAATGCAATAGACCAGAAATGGACCAGCTTTTATAAGGGGATTTAATAGCTTAAAACTTTACAGTTCTATCACTATAAAAATGTCCAAAGTAAGTCATTGTGCTGGTTTGAAAGGATATATGTCCCCTAGAAAAGCCATGCTTTAATCTAAATCCCATTTTGTAAAGGCAGAATAATCCCTATTCAATACTGTATGTAATTATATCATCTCCCTGGAGATGTAACCCACTCAAGAGTGGTTGTTAAGCTGGATTAGGGGAGATGTGTCGCCACCCATTTGGGTGGGTCTCGATTAGTTTCTGAAGTCCTACAAAAGAGGAAACACTTTGGAGAATGAAAGAGATTCAGAGAGAGCAGAGAATGCTGCAGCACCATGAAGCAGAGTCCAGGAGCCAGCGACCTTTGGAGATGAAGAAGAAAAACACCTCCCCAGGAGCTTCATGAAGCAGGAAGCCAGGAGAGAAAGCTAGCAGATGACACCATGTTCACCATGTGCCCTTCCAGCTGAGAGAGAAGCCATGACTGTGTTCGCCATGTGCCTTCTCACTTGAGAGAGAAACCCTGAGCTTCATCGACCTTCTTGAACCAAGGTATCTTTCCCTAGATGCCTTAGATTGGACATTTCTATAGACCTGTTTTAATTGGGACATTTTCTCGGCCTTAGAACTGTAAACTAGCAAACTAGAACAGTCATCCAGAGAAGATTCCTCAACTCTGAAGAAAGGGCTAGATGGTGTCCGGTTTCCTCTATCACATCAGAAGGCCCATGGCTGGAACCTGCTCATCCATTCTTAGCTTCTCTGAGGCCAAACTCTAGTTTCTGGCCTGTTTAGCATCTCTCAGGAAGGCGCATGGCCATGTCTGATGGCTGCTCTCTCAGCT
>PVIY010035012.1:0-26671 GCA_004026745.1 Myrmecophaga tridactyla
CACCCCGGGGAAAGCTGTTGGAACCCAAGGGCCTGGAGAGAAGACCAGCAGAGACCATCCTGTGCCTTCCACGTAAGAAAGAGCCTCAGTGGAAAGTTAGCTGCCTTTCCTCTGAAGAATCAACAAAATAAATCCCCTTTTATTAAAAGCCAATCCATCTCTGGTGTGTTGCATTCCGGCAGCTAGCAAACTAGGACAGGGATGAAAAGTGTAATGGAGAGATGGCCAGAACAGAAAGTATATGTCTATGGTTCTTTCACCAAGTTTGAATCAACTTACATCACAGATTGACTGGAGCAAGTTTGAAGTTCCCAAGAGAGGTCATCCAACACTTTCAGCTGCAGCAGTTTGTTCTCAGACCTGAGGCAAAGGTGGTTCACTCCAGGCAGGGCACTGCTGTCCAGAAAACACAAGACCAGAGAATGTTGAAGAGAATTTGTGGAACTCTCCAGTCCTCCAACTAGGCTGAAGTCAGAAAGATGATACTAACCTGTGCTTTCACTGCAGGGTGGGGGAGAACACATTTCTAGGTTGTGAGATCAACCTAATGGGTCTCACCAGCAATATAAAAATTATTTTAAAAGTGAAATAGAGTAAAATAAAAGAGTGCATCACCTTCTTGATCAAAAGGGGAAAAAATGGAACAAAATAAAGTTTCAGTGGATAAGAGATTTCTCTTTTTGAAGACAGGTCATACTAGAAGCTATTCTTATGCATTATATAGATATACCCTTTTAGTGTCTAGTGTATTAGAAGAGCTAGAAGGAAATACCTGAAACTGTTGAACTTGTTCATCCAGTAGACTTGATTCTAGATGATGACTGTTAACTATACGGCTTTTATCATGTGGCCATGTGATGGTGAAAACCTTGTGACTGACATTCCTTTTAACCAGTGAATGAGCAGATGAGTAATAAAATAAAGGCAAAAAGTAAATAACAGGGGAGGGGATAAGGGGTATGGGATGTTTTGGGTGTTCTTTTAAATTTTTATCTTATTTTATTATTTTTTGGAGTAATGAAAATGTTCTAAGATTGTGGTGATGAATGCACAGCTATAGGATGATACTGTGAGCCATTGATGGTATACTTTGGATGGATTACATGGCATGTGAATATATCTCAATAAAAATTGTGTTTTAAAAAAAAGGCTCATCATACATGATAAAAATGGTAAGTACCATTTTGTGAAGCTTGCATCAATTTTCTAAGTGCATATATACGTACTTGGTTGTGAAATAGAATTAATGTAACTTGCGGTTAAAAAAAGAATTTGGAAGCAATTCTCCTATCACTGATTATCATGACCCTAAGTAAATCAGAGCTTCACAACCCTTTCCTCAAATGGCCGCTGGTGGTAAGTGAATCAAGGGAGAAAGTATTTGAGCCAAGTGACATGTAAATGCCACTTGTTTTCTAAAGTGATAATTCAGTGTCTCATCTTATAAAGAGAATTAATTACACTGATTCCTCATTCCCACACATATATCTAAATAGATAGACTATAGATAGACTATAACATTTGCACTTTTCCTTATTTCTCTTCCCATCTTGGAACATATCATGTGCATGCTTTGGAATGAAACATTGAAATGACATCTACTTACTCATGGCCTTTAACAATGACCAGAGGAAGGCTGTTTCATGTACAGCAACAACCTAATTGCAGCCAGCATTGGGGTAACTGGACTCCTTGGCAATATGCAATCATCAGCAAGGACTTTCTAGAATGAGTAATAATGTAGATAGGGACTAGAGAATGGCTGTGTGCTTCCATTGGAAGACTGACCTGATAAGAACTCTTAGGGTGGAGGCCTAGAGAAAGTTGGAGTCATATATGTGAATTGCACCAGGAATAATTCACGCCATCAATTCCTGCCCTGTTAGCTGCCCACTCTCCCTGGCTCAACCTCATACTTATCTGCACTCAATTTAGAGGTTCGGTGTCTATCTTGATGTTCACATCTTTTTGCCCTTTATTCCTCTATTTTTTTTCTCTATTCTTCCATAGAAGATTGAGTTTACTGGGTTTTGTTCAACAGTCCCAGCATTTAGGTCTAATGTCATTGCATATCAGAAGCTATGGTGTGTTACAAATGTCCTTTGGTCTCTCCCCTAAATTTCACTGTATTTTAACAATTTGCTCCCTTCCTCTCCCCAGAGAACTGGTTGATTTCACAGGCTAACTTAAGCCTCTGATGTCAGATCATCTCTGCTACACAAAAACTCTCCTCCCACCTGCACACTCAGTGAAACTTTAAACGATATCACACACGCACAGGCTCGTGCACACCCACATTCTGATATTAGCTCAGCAAATGCATAGCAAGAAAAATGGAAGAAAACATTTCTATGTGATAAAAGCTTCAACTAAATGTAAAAGGTCAGGGGCCACTTCCGAGTGAGGTGAACAAAGAGACATAATACAGTATACTTCTTGTTAAGGTGAGATATTTTTCTCTCTTGTGCATAGGACAGCTTTATTTGTGATGCTGCCTAAAGGCCAGCAAAGTTCAGGTACAAAGTGAATTGTACGCTAGTGACAATGAACAGGGCTTCTTTGGGAACTCATAGGATTTTGGTAAACGTGTGATTGGTTCTTTCACTAGTTACTTTTCATCAACTTTATTGAAGTATAATTATATAAAAGCAACTGCATACTTTTAAAATATACAATTGGACACGTTTTAAGTAATGTAGACATTTGAGACCACTGCCAAAATCAAGACACAGAACATTTCTACCACATATACCTTTTTGCAGTCTATCCCTCCCTCCACCTTTAGCACTAGGCAACCAGTTACCTGCTTTTTGTCACTATAAATTAGTATGCATTTTCTAGAATTTTATACAAATGGAATTATATAATGTGCATTATTTTGTATCTGCTTCTTTCCTCTAGCACAATGATTTTGAGATTTCTCCATGTTGTTGCTGAATCAGTAATTTATTCCTTTTTATTGCTGAGTTATATTCCATTGCATGGCTAGCCCAACTTTGTTTATCCCATTAATGGACATTTGAGTTGTTTCTCGGTTTTGACTGTTACCAGTACAGGTGTATAAAAAAGTCTTTTTGGAACGTATATTTTCATTTCTCTTGAGTAAATACATAGGAATGAAAAAGCAGAGTCACATAGTGGGTATATCTTTATCTTTTAAGAAACTGTCAAATTGTTTTCAGAGTGGTTGTCCATTTTTTATTCCCACTAGTGTCTGAGAGTTTTAGTTGTACTGCATCAGTTTTTGCCAAACCAAATAAATCATTTTATTGTGCAATTTCCTTCTACCAGAATATTATGCTAAATAGAAATACAAAATGTCTAGAAAATACTCAGAATAGATTTGTAATCTTCTTACTGCCTAAATTGGGGCCAACCTCCTTGTTTTTTAAAAATAGATGAATTAGACATCTGTCTTAACTCACCCACTTGCATAACATATTCACAGATATTGTTCCTCTCTCCTCCTGCCAGGTTCTGGAAACTCACCTTGTGCTCTCAGGGTAAAGCCATGTGCTGAATACACATATGGGGAGGGACTGGATTTGTGGGGGAGTAACGGAGAGAAAAGACTCTGTGGCTTCAACTCCCTGATGTGGAGATAGAAGATAAGTTCTTCATTCCTCCTTTTTCCCAGCCTTGCTTGGACTGGGCTGCCTGCCCAAAGTCCCTGCTCACAGAGAAACTGAACTACGTAGTATTGGCAATCTTTTTATTTTGTCCACCTTAATGGGTGTATAGTATTATCTTATTTGCATTTCCCTGATGACTAAAGATGTTATATATCTTTTCATTATCTAATTTACCATTCGTCTTCTCCTGTAAAAAGTATGTTAAAATATTTTTCACTTTTTAAGAGGGTTGTTTGATTTCTTCTAATTGAATTTTACTAATTCTTTATATATTGTGTCTACAAGCCCTTTATTAGATACACGTATTCCAAGTATTGTCTTCCACTCTATGGCTTGTCTTCTCATATTCTTAAGAGTGTCTTCAATTTTGATGGAGTCTAATGCTTTTCCTATCAGAAACTTAGAAATATTATGTGTTTTCTTCTAGAAATTTTGTAGTTGTAGCTTTTACTTATATGTCTATGAGACATTTTGTGTTAATTTGAGGGTATGGAGTAATGTTAAGAGTTGACATTCATTTTTGTTTTTTGTGAGGGGTTTTTCATGTGGATATCCAGTGGTTCCAGCATCATTTTATTAAATGACTTGTTTTGTCTCATTGAACTCGGTTGGCAAATTTGTCAGAAGTCATTTAACCATATATGTGTATGTCTATTTCAGGACTCTTTTTAATTGGCCTGTGTCTATCCATTCTTCATCACCACACTATCTTGATTACAGTAGCTCTTCCAGGCTGGACAAGTCTTCAGGCCAATGTGCTGTCTCATGAGAGATCCCGAGTCACTGCTGTCCAGCTAAATCACTTCTAAATTTCTTACCTGTGGAGTGTGATTAGGGTAGGAGAAAACATTTAGAAACCACCAGAACTGCCTCTTTCTGCCAAAATAACAAATCAAAAGCAATAACCATATTCCAGAATGGATTCCAGAGATTAGTGTCACCACTGAGGGCTTGAAAGATGGAAGAGTAGTGAGTCCCCCACCTCCCCATTCAACACATTTATTGGGCCTAGGCAGAAGACATATGGACCTTGTCAAATGATAGTTGATTACCATAAATCTAATCTGCTAGTGACTTCAATGTCAGCTTTTCCAGATACAGTTTTACTGCTGAAGCAAATCACCACAACTCCTGGCACTTGCTATGCAGTTATTGATCTGACAAATGTAGGTGAATCTCTGATGTGCCTTTTAATACTCCCATGTCCTGTGATTAAAGTCCATGAAAAATTCCAGCAATCCAATGCAGGAAGGGCTGTTAATGGGCCAGAATCTTCAGGAAAGAAGGTCTCAGTCACTTCACAGGCTTGTTGAAAATGATGTAAATACAGAATTGGTAGTAGAAGGAGGCAGTTATTAATACCAGCTATGACTGCATGACTATTTACATAAATGAGAATTGTAATAGAACATTTTCTTTATATAAATATGAATATATTTGTATATATTAACCAATTTTTCTCATCCCCTCTCCCATTCCTCTCCATCTATCAGAAGATGAGTTAATGGTAATTAAACTTCATATTGCAATATTTAAATTGATGGATATCAAAGAAAAAGTTTTACTTAGAAGAAATAAGCATCATCCAAAGATGAAAATGGACATGATATTTTTTATGGAAGGCCGGGGGAGGTCACTATGATCTATATACATGAGATAGTTGTAGTATGTATAGTGGACTCATGTCTGCTACTTGAAAGAATGTGTATGGATGCCAAGTTGCCAAGGAGCAAACTGTGAAGGCTTTGTATCATTCAACTATTCTGGATAAACTGTGTTTTCCTGAATTCAATCCCTTGTATCTTTCCCTTCAGATAGGCAACAAGAGATATTTTGTGCAAGATTTGGAAGACAGGCCTGAAAGAACCATATTCATTTTATGATCACAAGGTTGTTGTGGGCATGCCAGGTACTTTTTGTTGCTTACCCATGTAATTGTTTTTGAGTTTTTGGCTGCATGGGCAGGGGATCAAACCCAGGTCTCCCACATGACAGGCAATCATTCCATCACTGAGCCACCCGTGCACCCAGTTACCCACGTTTGTGAATTTCTGCTGGCACACCTTGTTACCATGGGGCAGCAGCTGGACCTGCAGGTGCTCACCTCCCCCTGGATCCTCCTTCAGCTTCTCCAAGTCTTGTTGCAGATGCACGTTTTAGGTCTATGGAAGTAAGCGTCATTTTCTTCTTTGAAGTTAGAGATATTGACAGACTGATTGACACCCTTTCCCAGCTTTCACAATTTCATGAGGTCAAATCCTTCCAATAATTCACTTCTGTATGTGTGTATATACAATATTACATATATAATCTTAGTGTTTCTTCTTTGGTTGAACTCTGATGCTCTACTTTATATAAAAAGAGAAATTACACTTTTATAAAAAAATTGAAAGCAACAATTTGTAAATCTTTGGCGTCAAAAGTGGTTTTGTCTTCCAAAAAAAATTGGGGAATGAAAAATTTCATACAGAAAAGTTGAAAAAATTGTACAGTGAACAACCATATACTGCACTTAGATTTTACAATTGTCCACATTTTGCAGTATCTGTTTTATCACATCGTGCCTATTTGAAGTTATTATGTAGCCCAGAAAAGTCATGCTTTAATCCTGATCCAATCTTGTGGGGGCAGCCATTTCTTTTGATCTTGATTCAATACTGTAGGGTAGACACTTTTGATTGGATTGTCTCCACAGACATGTGACACACACAATTGTAGGTGTGGCCTTTTGATTGATGGAGATGTGACTCTGCCCATTCAAGGTGGGTCTTGACTGGTTTACTGGAGTCCTTTAAAAGGGAAACATCCTGAAGAAACCTCAGAGTAGATGACACTTGGAGGACAGTTATTTCAGAGCTGACAGAACCAACACGAGACCCAGATGTTTGAAGATGCGGGACCCAGGTGATGTTGCCATGTACCTTCCCATGAGATCCTAAGCAAGTTAGAAACCAGAGTTGTGTCCAGAGGATCTAAGTGAAGGCCCACAGATTCAAGTGAGGATACCCCACAAGAAACAGAGGCTGAAAAACCATGATGTCCAGAAGCAAGGGACTAGCAGATGCCAGCCATGTGCCTTCCCAGCTGACAGGTGTTCCAGGATGGCATCTGTCTTTCTTGAATGAATGTAACTTCTTTTTGGTGCCTTGGTTTAGACATTGTCTTGGCATAGAACTGTAAATAGATTAAATTCCCTTTTTAAAAGCCATTCCATTTCTAGTACATTGCTTTCTGGCAGTATTAGCAAACTAATGCACACATTTATGTTTATCTATACACCTCCATACATCCATTAAGCTATCTTATATATTGATGCATTTCAATGTAAACTGAAGGTATCAAACGTGATTTTACTAATGTCTGTAGTTGCAAGCAAGATAAGATAGCTGCTTTTGCATTTGTTACAGTAAGACTTGACTTTAAATCATAGTTTCCATTTCAAAGTTTGATTGGCACCATTTTAAAGCAAAGACTATGCACTGAAGCAATTTATACTCCTGTGGGTGAAGTTGCTCTCTAAGCATTTTCTGTGTAGGAGGATGCTGAGTCCACATTAACATCAATCCGGTCAATCAACTCTGATGTTCAACTCTGAACTTGTCAGCTGAACTTGAGAAAGTTCAACAAATAAGATACATAATTCTTAGGATTTCAAATGCTGAGACTTGACCACTCTTTTAGGCCATATCTTTTTTTTTTGTTGTTCTTGCTTCAATCAGTTCTCTGTGTTCTCACTGCTCCCAGGGGCACTGAATAAGCAAATACAAATCTGTATATGGGGTCCTGTTTGATCTCATGGCCTTCTCTTTGAGACTTAGACACACTGATATCCTGCTGCTAGCCAACTGGACCCTCCCGATAATTCAGATCACAATGCAGAAAATCCATGTACATTTACAGAGCTTTTAACACAACCAGTACAATAAAAGAGCATTTAAATATAAATTGGCATCTTATCGATTGTGGACTTGGCAGGGCCTTTTGTGGTTGGCAGCGTGCATCATGCTGCTTGTACTTCTTCCTCATGAATTTTCTTCCTTCGCAATGGGGGATAAATTACCAGCTGGAATTAAGGAGAGAACGTGTCTGACAAGTTTATTACCCAGATGCTGAGACCAGTGCAGAGCATCATCAGACAACACTGGGTCTTTTGCTAGCTAACCTATAGGTATGCTTCTTTCTAACCACGGGAGTGGTTCCAATGGCTGAGTGAGTACTGCACTTTTTAGAATTGCATTCATTGGTATTGCTTTCATAGAATACATAAAGCAACTCTATTAAGATAAACACTGAGTGTTTCAAATGAGCATTCAGCTACCCAAAATAATCTACGTAGTGCTATTAAGTTGTACAATTATATTGTTGCTAGTTAGCTTTTTAAAAGGTATGACCATATTCTCTAAAAGAAAAAGAGCAAGAGGACATAGCATTATGTGAAAAAGAAAAGGGTAAGAGCATATGCAATGTTCACCAACAGAAGTAGTTGCCTTCTACACCTTCCTGCTTATTCTGCAAGCTCAGGTGGTTCCCATAGGTCTGCTATGTCTGGTTCTTCTCAGCCAACTGTTTTAGTGTGTAAGCTGATAGAATTGCAAAATACCAGAATAGGAATGGCTCCTATAAAGGAAATTTAATAAGTGACAAATTTACAGTTCTAAGCCTATAAAAATGTCTAAACTAAGGCAGCCAGGGAAGGATACCTTAATTCAAGGAAAGCTGATGGGTCAGGAACACCTCTCTCAGCTGGGAAGTCACGTAGCTGGTGTCTGTTGGTCCATTGCTCCTGGGCTCCATTGCTTTCAACCTCTGTTCCTGTGGGGGTTCTTCATTTTGCTTCTCCAGGATTGGCTTTCATCTCTTGGATTCCCTTGGCTCTCTCCAGGTTTTGGCTTACTTAACATCTCATGGCAATGTCTGCTGGGCTCCAAGCATCTCCAAACACCCATGTCTCTGTTCTCCAAGTGTTGGCATAGATATCAGCTCCACTCTGAAGTTCCTGTTGGCCCTCTGCTCTCTCCAAAATATTTTCCCTTTTGAAGGACTCAGTAAATTAGTCAAGACCCACCTGAAATGGGTGGAGTCACATAACTATCTGATCAAACTGTCACACCCACATCTCCATGGGGATAACCTAATCAAAGATTTCCAACCTGTAGAATTAGGATTAAAAATAAACAAATGCCTCCACAAGATTGACTCAGGATTAAAACATAGCTTTTCTGGGGTATATAATATTTTCAAACTAGCACATTAAACTTCTCGTCACTCTGTCCACTCTATTACATAGACACCCTCTTTGCTAAGGATGCTCATTTTCAAACCCTTTCGGAATCTCTCCATTCCAAACTTTTTACTGCTTACTTGTTTACTTCTCAAAATAGTTCACCCTTAGATTCCAGAAGGCAGGGTTCCATGATTCACTTCCCTCTCTCCAATACTTCTTTATTCTCTCCTGTGAGTTGTCCTCATCCGCACACCTCTTAACTCACGCCCAGGCTGCCTAGGCTCACTCTGTGTTCCGTGGCTCTGTCTGAGACTAAAAGTCATCCATCCCCAAAGGCTAACACTGCTGGCATTCAAATAACACACTTTATCTTTCTATCCCCAAGCATTTTCTCCCTGACCTTATTTAGCCTACTACTCTGTGATTTCAAATAAAATATCAGCACTATCCAAACACTTTTTGAATGACCTACTATTAGCAGGATTTAGCAGCCTTTGCATTTGAAATACTTATAATTTAGCAATTGGGGCCACATATGTACTTATGAAATGACTTCCAAAATAACCAAAATAAACATTTTATGCCTGGCCCCAGAAAAAAAAAATTTTATACTTAGTGCCTTTACATGGGTCTCTTTCCTTCTTTGCCAATTCCTTTCATTCATCCTATTCCAGCAAAACCAAAATGAACACACAATTCACAAATTATTTTTGCTATGAGGGACTTTTTTGTCCTAAAATATTTGAATATTTATTTCATCTTTTTACTTTGCTTACATTTATCTACCCTCCAAAATAATGTCAACCTCAAATGAATTTATGAGGTTAGAATTCAGGAGAATGCTTATGGGGGAGGGAGGTGGGGATTAGAAGGGAGACAAAGGGCAGGTTTCTGGGTTGCTACTAATATTCAGTTTATTAACATGGGTACATGGAAAGACCTTTCTGAATGGGCAAGAAACATGAAGATGTTTGCATCCCTTGTGACTACACACTAGAGTGACTTCAGCAGCAGGGGATTTTAATTGTCAAATGAACAGGATTAACTGTTCTGTGAATAGCAGTTGGCCTCTTTCCCCAGCCACTCCTGTCATTGTCAAATGGGCTCATGCACAAAATAGCCATGGTGATAAGGATGGGGTTTATGCAGCTAAAACCCCTTGCCCTAATGGCACTGGATTTATGTACAGCTTTCTGTGTGAAGAAAACACTGGCACTTCTGTGAGCTTTCTAGAGAAAAACATGGAGATGTGGGTTTTTCAGAGTAAGGAAGAAGTCCTTCTCATAAGGCAGGAAGAAGCAGGAAAATATAGAAGGGCAAAATGTTCTACTTGGTTTTCAGTCTTTCTTTTTACCTTAAGGAATTTGCCAAGGAGAAAGATAAGACATCTCAAGACAGTAAGCACAACAATACACACTGACATACGCAACAATTTTTAATAGTGAATAATTTTATCATTGTATATATTCTAACAATCTTTAGAATAGTGCCCAATACATGGTGGACACTGAACAAATATATGCTAGTTAAGCAAACTAAATGAATGACATCTTTAGTGTATTCCATACAAGGTAAGGAATTTTGACAGACAGTATTGGAAAAAGCAAAGCCCTGAGATTCACACCTCTTGAATTCTAGAGCTGCTGTTACTAAAGCTGTGTGATTTGAAGTGTCTCATTTGTAAAATTGGATGATTAGTTTAATCTGTAGGATCCTTTTCAATTCTAGTGCCAACATGTCTTTGTGACGGTGAAGCAGAAATGGATGCAATAGAGAACTGTAGAATACAGTATATAAGGAAAATAAAACAGGATTTCATGTCTGTAAAATATAAGCTCATTTCAAGGCTGTACCTTAGATTGTGGGGAGGAAAAGTGAGCAGAAATTCTCAAAAATGCTAATTTGTTATGTATAAGACTTGTGCATTTCAATGTCTGAAATACATGCCAGATAGATACCTTAGGAAATAGAATCATAGATGAAAGGGTACAGCATTCCTCCAATTGGTGGATATGGTGGATTGAATTATACCCACCCTACCCCAACCCCCCCCCAAAAAAGAATTGCCTATATCCTAATACCTGGAACAGTGAATATTACTCCAGAGGAAGAGTTTAGCCTGGATTGTCTAATCAGGCCCCCAATACAATTACCTATAACCTTATAAGACAGACACAGAGGATAAAGTTATGGGAAGAAGAGAAAGAGGAAGCCACAAGCCAAGGAAAGCCACCAGAGACCAGCTGGAATCTGGCCAAACAAGGAGGGGTTCTCCCCTAGAGCCTTCAGAGGGAGCCTGGCCCTGCCAACAACTTGACTTCAGAATTCTGACCTCCAGAGCTGTGAGAGAATTAATTTCTATTGTTTCAAGTCAGTTTGTGATCATTTGTTATAGCAACCACTAGAAACTAAGACAGTGGATGAGGTTACATTTTGAAGTGTAAATATTTAATGGCATATTGAACACTACATGATTCTTTTAACACAGAAGCACAGGCAGTTAATACAATGTTCTAATTGTAGCCCTGAAATACAGACCTGATCCAAATCCATGGCACAGTAGGGATGCTCATTAGCCACCCAGAGAAGTGGGTTAGAGCACAGCTCAACCCACCCTGCCCTACCTACAAGCAATGTGATTTGGAACAATTTATGTAACCTCAACCTTGGTTTCTTCATCTGCATAATGAAGATAATAATAAGCCTTGTTGTGAGGATTAAACAAAATAATGCATATAAAGGACTTAATAATGTAGGAATTTTCCTTATGTATTAGCTATTCCTATTCTTTTTATTGTTATTATTGTTACTCACTCTCAGTAGCTCTTGTAGCAAATACCTTTTAAGGAACCAGATTCTACTGCCAAGGACCTATATCTATGATATTTGTATATTGATTTGAAAAAACTATTCAATTCATAAAAAGGTATTGCAGGAATTTTTTAACAGGGAAGTTGGATTCTAAATGAAGGTAAATGGAGGAGAGATGTTAGATGGACTTCAAGTACATGGCAAACTTTGCACAATTTGTTACATTCAATTATGTTTTGGTCACTGTGACCCTTCCTTACTCTGTCCTCATGGAAGGACAGAAACAGATCCTCAGTCTTTAAGATACATTCCTCACAAAACTGGTGTTTTGCGAAGTGACATGAAGAGGACTTCTTAGTTATGGCAAATTGGTGCTTAGAAAATACAGATGTAAATTGAAGTTCTTTTGACTGAAGAACTTTTTATAAGTATATATGAGAAAATATAGTCTTTTCAGGTATTGTTTTGTTCTGTTAGGTTTGGAGATGCACAAATTTCATAATAAATTATAAATCAGTCATAGTGTGTAAAAAGTAAAAAAAGAAATTATATGATTACATATTTAATTTCTTGATTCAAAATCAATAGTCTACTTCTGAATTCTGTTATTCTACAGAAAGATTAAAAATAAAATACCATGGAAAATGCTTAAATATTTTCTTTCTGATTCTAATCGGGAATTTGGAGACCAATTTGCTGATGTGGCCCCTTTACCCGCACCTATGAATTCTCTTGCTGTGGGGTTGCCATAAGTTTTGACCAGAATCAGGGTTCTTTACAGAGGAAAGATCACTCATTATCCCAACATTGTTTCACCCAAATAATGGGAATGGCCTAAAAATGCCCCCATGGCCCCACATTCCTAGTAGCTGATACCCTCTGTATCCTATTTCCAAGCTACCTATCTCAGGGGAGACTACAAAAAGAAAACTGCAGGAATTTTCTTTCTGGTTTGTGAAATCTCCTCCCTAAAAAAGCCCTTGGTTTGGACTCCAATCAATACAGCATAGCCCTAAATTCTGCCAATCCCAAAGTGCGGTAAACTGAGGTATGAAACCAAATATTTAGACATGTTCTTAACCCTAATCCACATTCCTGTGCATGTGAACCTTTGTAAATAGGACCTCTTAAAGAAGTCATTTTTAGTTAAAATGTGGCCAAATGAATGAGGGTAGATCTTAATCCAGATTACTGGAGACCTTATAAAGAGAAAGCCACAAGAAGGAGCCAGAAGCTGGAACTCAGCAGGAAGCTGGAAGAGAAAGGAAAGGACATCATCATGTAACAGGAGGCAGAGATGTAAGCCAGGGAACCCCAGGGGTTGCTGGCAGCCAGTCCCAAAATGCTACAGAGTCCAGGTGAAAACATGGTCTTGTCAACACCTTGATTTGGACTTTTGGCCTCTGAAGCCGTAAGCCAATAAATTCCTGTTGTCAAGACGAAATCAGTTTGTGGTAGTTGGGTTAACAGCCTGGCAAACTAAGACACACAGTGATGGATGTTCACGGAGATCCCCAGGGTACCTCCATGCCCTAGCGAACTGCGTCCATGGAGAAGAGGACTGGTCCTTCACTCAGCCCAAGACTCCAGTCTACCACACTTGGACCACAGCCTCTGAAAGTGACTCTGCTGAAAATATCCTTTGTGAAATTCTGGGCCACTCTTGCTCCTCAACATCTGCCCTAGAGAGCTCTGCCTGCTGTCTTCCAAAGAGCTCCCACCAGTTCCAACTCCAGCTCTGCCCAAAGTGGGTGGTAAACACTAAAATTCCAATTTCAGTCCAGAATCTCCCACGGAGATTATAAAATGTGAAGATCCTCGATCCATCCCAGACCTTCCTTTTCAGAATCTCTAGGACATCATATTTTTTAAAAATCCTTTGAAGCTGGGTTCTAGAGCCCATAAAGATAATAGGTTCCTGAGCAGAGACCCCCCCCCCAGTATCTCTGAGACCCAGGGTACATATGCTTTACCTTTCGATGATAAGTATAGAGACAGTAAGTGTAGAGCACGGACACATGAACCAATTGGGTCACCTGGGCAGATCACCTGGTAGGATCGTAGAGTGAAGAACGCAACAAATGAAAGCACAACCACCACCTCATTGCTGAAGGAATCTTCAGCAATAGACTAGGTTGAGCAAATGCCACATTGAAAAGATATTGTTGAGAAGCGATTGACAAGATATGGAGACTAAATACCTGTGGAAAGCAAGGCAAGGCAATAATGGATATTGACCAAATGTGGACAGTGAGGAGAAAATCTGGTTGTAGGAAAGATGATCACTTTAGAGGTAGGCGTATTAAAATTGATGGTGGAACTTTCAAATGTATCAAGAGAGTGAAGAGCATACCTCAGAAACTCAGGAATTGGATCTGAACTTTTTATAAACATTGTGACAGTAAGCCACGAGTAGGTATTCAGGATGACTAAAATTTCTAAGGGAAACAAGGAAGTCAGATCAGGTCCAATATCTACCTCAGGGCCATAAAGTTCAAACTCTAAATAGAAATGAGGTCAGAAGACATGATCAGAAGGGGTAGTGGTTAGAGTTCCCAAAGCTTTTGAGCTTCAGTTAAGGAGGGAGGAGAGTTTAGGTACAAAAATGGCCAAAAATATGGACAGAAGCATTGCTTGCAGGGTCCCACTCCCAATCAACATGAACACATTTATGCACTGAAGAAGCTGAAAGCACCAATTATTCCCTGACACTCATGCAACAATCTGAATGCATCTCAGATGGCACCCTTAAATCCTTTCCTCTGGATAAATAAATGGATCTTTGAGTATTGCTTTTAGAGCAAATTCAACTTCAGAACATTCCAGATAAATGGGTACTAAATTGGTCTGAAGGGGGTGAACTATAGGAAAAGGGTTTCAAAGTACCATAAAGCTGGAAGCAGACATCTGGAACACCTGGGGACTGACCTCACTTTCTTGTTAAAATGAAGGTGAGGCTTAAAGACTGATTTGAGTTAAGAAATGGGGGCTCAGAAATCGGCATTCATGACAATCTCCTCAAGAATTATTATGAAAAAACAAACAATAACAAAATTTTTGAGAATTACTGTTCTAGTACAGGGGTCAGCTCATTGTCTGAACTTTTGTAGTCTTCGAATAAAGAGCAAAACTAAAGATGAACATTTGCAATCAGTTTGATTATAGGAAACAATATCTTTGAAATCCAAATAAGTGAAATGTTATAGCTTGAAAAAAGAATTCCATTTCATTAATAGACCTGTATTAAAAAACCATTGTACTCCATTATTATTATTTATTTATTTATTTTTAATTTCTTCAATAAAATAATTATAGAAATTTCATTTTGCTCTTGTTACATATGCATATATTAAACATTCAATTTTGCTTTTTGCTTAAAATATTTACTATCTTATTCTTTACAGAACAGTTTGCCAACTTCTGTTCTAAAGCTTACTTAATACAATAAATATTTGACAATCAATGTTTGAAAACAACTCTTATCTATGTAACAATTTTTTCAAAATCAGTGACCTTTTCATATATACACAGTTCATTCCATTTCCCTTAAAGAAAATAACTCAACCACTTCATTGCTGAACTTTAGAACAGGTGGACAGCCTTGCCTCAAAAGTCCTTGTAGGAATTCCTGTGTATAAATCAATAGCCATGAAACACTCAATAGGGTTAGAATACATTGATGTGTTTTTAAAGTAAGCAAGGCAATGAATATTTACATTTTAGAAAATTTTCCTTCAAAATTCTCAAAATAAGGGGGAAATTGTAATTCAAGTTGTATCACCTCAACAGATAGGAGAAAGCCAAGCAAAAAAAAAATCTTTCCTTTGAACACTCTGATAATTTAGAGAAAGCCCAGCATGTATACAAATATTTTGAAGAGAGTTGTAATCAGAGAATATGTAAATGCCAATGTCTCTAATTTACAGCAACTAAGAACTAATTTGAGAAACCTTATGTTTTAGTTTGCTAAAGCTACCAGAATGCAATATACCAGAAATGGGTTGGCTCTTATAAAAAGAATTTACTAAGTTATAAGTTTACAGTGCTAAGGCCATAAAAATGTCAAACTAAGGCATCCAGAGATGCCTTGATTCAAGAAAGGTCGATGGTTTCTGGAACACCTCTGTAAGCTGGGAAGGCATATGGCTGGCATCTGCTGGTCCTTTGGCTCTTGGATTCAAACAGCTTTCTCAAGGGCATTTTCTTTCTGCATCTCCAGATGTCTCTGTCTGGGTCAGCTCTGAGCCTTTTCCAAAATGGCTCCCTCTTAAAGGACTCAGTAAGCTGATTAAATGACCTTGAATGGGTGGCAATACATCTCCATAGAAACCACTTAATCAAAAGGTGACACCTACAAGTGGGTGGATCGCATCTCCAGAGAAACAACTTAATCAAAACGATCCCACCCAAACAATAGGTCTGGCCCCACAAGGTTGGATTAGGATAAAGAGCCTGGCTTCTCTGGGGTACACAACAGCCTCAAGCCAGTACACCTTAAAAAGTATATATTTGTTTAACAAAAAATCTTGTGGGGACATTTGCCTTCTGATCATGGCTTTCCTGAATAATCAAAACATTTGATTCAGGAAAATCACTGCCTACTGGAGCAGAATTTTAGTGCCCAGAAAGTGGCTTGTTTTTTTAAAAAGGCATGTTTAGATTTATGTTCACTGTTTTGAAACAATGATAATCCATGATATGTGTATTGATTTCTACTACCTTCCCCCATTTCCTATGAGAATGTGATCTTGCCAGCTATGGCTTTGCTAATCAATGTACTTTTTATTTCTTTGGTTGGCAAGAGTTAACTGTATTGCAAGTAAAAGTCAACCTTGCTTATTTCAATGTGATTCATTTTCTATTTTTTGGTGGTAATGTTATTCATAACTATTTAAAATGATTTATCTTGATTTTCCTTATTAGTGGCAGGTAGGAAGCTCCAAGAAGAAGACGAAGGGTTTCTGTTGCTAAGAAATGACATTGTAACATAGTTCATGGCTAAGGAGATGAGATTAAAGGGAGAAAAATCAGCAGATATAAAGCAGTGGGAATCCACTTAATATTGAACCACACAGTCCTTGCAGAAGTTATTGTGTATAAATCGACAGCTGTGGAACACTCAATAGGGTTAGAATACATTGGTGTATGCTTTCAAAGTAAGCAAGTGGGACTTCCAGGAAGATGGCTGACTAGAGTAGCTCAAGATTAGCCCTGCTCCACAGGAAAGTTAGAGAGGGGACAGGAGGGTGACGGAGGCAGTGATCTGGGAGTGTGGCTGACCTGGGAGACCTTCTGCACCACACACAGCAGCCCTGGTTGCAGAGGTCGAGTTACTGAGAGGCAGAAAGCTGCAGGCTGGCACAGAGGCATGGAGCTGCAGTGCCCAGGGGAGTGCACAGGTGGGAGCCCAGGACTAGGAAGTAAGCAGGCAGCATTCCTTGGGCGTACTACCTTCACGAGTGCAGCCCTGTAACCAACCGGTGATTTACCCCTCACCCTACACACATGAACCCCAACACCTGCTCCCATTCCCCATGTTCCAGGTGCCCCCACCCCACAGCCCCCAGTGCACATACCTACCTCACACCCCACCGCAAGTGCAGCCCAACTCACCTCTCTTGCACCCCTCTCAAGCATTACCTCCCCCTCCCTGTTCCCTGCAGGTTGTTGCCAGTGCATAAGGGTTACCAGTACTAACCTCCATACCTAGGCTACCCCCGCCCCCATCCATACTGTTGCAGAGCCTCACCCCACCCTCCCTGAGCTCAGTGCATCCATTTATGGCACTCCCAGGCCCACACATGTGCACAGGCCCCCAACCATGTCATTCAGCTCTGGGAACCACACTTTACCGCAGTCCTAGAACTGCGCATGCGCTCAGCCTTCACCCTCACTTCCCAGCTCTGAGAAAGTGCCAACCTTTGCAGCCGGGTCACATCTGCCCCCAATCCATGAAGGCATAATGCTGACCTGCTGCCACCGCTCTATGCATGCACACAAAGGGCTTTAGACCAGTGCACGCCGGGGTTATGCCCCACAGACTGGTGCACCCACACAGCTACATCCTCCCTGGCCACAGGGCACCCACATTCACAAACATCAGCACAACATCCCCAATCTGTGCCCATACCTGCCGTGAAGCAAATCACCATACTGAGCGCTCCACCCCGTGCCCTGCTACCTGCTGTACAACCATCCCACAAACACAAGACCATAGACTACTGAAAGAAATCAATTCCCCAACTAAATCAATCAAACAGTAATAACTTTGACTAAATAATGGACTATACTTAACAATTAAAGGACACAGATTGGCAGAATGGATTAAGAAACATAATCCAGCTATATGCTGCTCACGAGAGACTCATTTTAGACGCAAGGATACAAATAGATTGAAAGTGGAAGGATGGGAAAAGATTTTCCATACAAGTTGTAACCAAAAGAAAGTGGGAGTAACTATACTGATATCAGACAAAATAGATTTTAAATGCAAAGACATCATAAGAGACAAAGAAGGACACTGTTTACTAATTAAAGGGTCAATTCACCAAGAAGATATAACAATCATAAATGTTTATGCTCCTAATCAAGGAACTCCAAAGGACATGACACAGACACTGGCAAAACTGAAGGGAAACATCTTCAAGACCTAGTAATAGGAGGTAGCTCATTTGAACAACTGAAGCACGGGAAGCACAGAATAAGAAAGAGGTCCTTTAATCCTGTATAGATTATTGTAATGTCTAGAAACACCCTAGACTATATTAAGAAGATAATCAAAAAGTATTGGTCCCCTGAGGGACCCTGAGGGAGAGGAGAAAGACCTTGGAACTATTAAGCCCTACTATCAGGGAGTCCCCTGGTGCTGTGTCAAACCTTAGGGATACCCAAATCAATAGGCCATGCCCTCAATCATGAGGCTTACTCTTGTGAAGCTTATGTAGGTAGTGTAAAAGCTTAGACTGCTGATGCCTAAGAGTTACTACTGAAGGACCTCTGTTGTTGCTCAGATGTGGCCTTAGTCTCTCTAAGCCCAACTCTGCAAGTGAAATTATTGCCCTCCCCCCCTACGTGGGACATGACATCCAGGGGTGAAAGTCTCCCTGGCAACGTGGGAGTTGACTCCCAGGGATGAATCCAGACCTGGCACCATGGGATCAACAATTAGATCCTGACCAAAAGGAGGAAAAGGAGTGTAGTTAATAATGTATCAGTGGCAGAGAGAGTTCAAAAAGAGTCAAGAGGCTACTCTGGAGGTGGCTTTTATGCAAGCTTCAGGTAGACCTTGCTACCCATCATAACCTGCCAACTCCCAACCAGGACCATTCCAGCCAATCCTAAAGAACACCTAAGGCAATATATAAGATTCCACAAGGGTTCCAGGCACTAGAGTAACTTTCCAGAGATGTATAGCCTTCAGATGGGTTCCCGGTCCAGATAAGTCCTGAAACCTAGTCCAGCCTCTCCAGAACATCAGATAATTCCATCTCCCTACCCTATATTAGTGACATACCCTTCCAATATCAAAAATTTAGAATTGCCACAGCTCAAACAATCCCAAAGAGAGGTATGAAAAGATCAAAGGTGATGGTGGAATTATATATAGAAGATAGGACTTAACAAATGAACATAAATGCTGAATCATTCAATTGTTATCTCTTTTAGTCTCCAGTATGTTAGAGCATAAAATTGTGAGATTGGAACCCATGTCAAAGTCTGAAATATGCTCTACAATTAATTGTGGTGCTGTGCTTTGAAATGTATGGCTTTTTTGTACATATGCTATTGTTCACAAAAAAGAAGGGGAAAAAGTCGATTGTGATGATAAAAAAAAGTACTTAAGCCCGCTACACTCCTATATTCTGGAGCAGCTATAAGGAAAAATATGAGAGAATCATATGGTAGACCATGACAAACTCTGAGATCTGTCCTGTAACTTGTTGAAGAGTACTTTGAAAACTGTTGCTTTTTTGTTTCTTTGCTTTGTATATATGTTATACTATACAATAAAAAAAAAGTTTAAAAAAATAAAGCAGGGCAACAAATACCTACATTTTAGTAAAATTTCCTATAAAATTCTCAAAATAAGAACAGGTCTGGTACTCAAAAGTGGTAACATTTAGTTATCTCTAATGAAAATCGCCTGTACCTTATTACAAATGTGTTTTCTAGGCCAGTTAACACCCAAAGAAAAATGGCTTCACCTAAAGTATACTCAGGACAGTCCATTTGGGTGCAAGAAAAAAAAAAGAGCATCAATTTGTACTTTTATCTCATCTTTTCCATTGTTTTATAATTTTTATTTTATTACTCGTATGCCCATACACTGGATAAAGGGAGTGTCTTTCACAAGGTTTTCACAATCACATGATCACACCATAAAATCTATGTAGTTAAACAATTACCATCAAGAATCAAGGCTACTTTGATTACAGTTCAATGGTTTCAGATATTTCTTTCTAGCTATGTTAATACATTAGAAACTAGAAAGGAATATCTATATAATACCTAGGATTAACTTCCAAAATGACCTCTTAACTCTACTTGAAATCTCTTAGCCATTGAAACTTTATTTTGTTTCATATCTTTTTCCCCTTTTGGTCATGAAGGCTTCCTCAATCCCATGATGCCAGAACCAGGCTCATCCCTGGGAGTCATGTCCCATATTGCAAGTGAGACTTACATCCCTGGGAATCATGTCCAATGTAGAAGGGAGAGAGGGTAGTAAGTTTATTTGCAGAGTTGGCTTAGAGAGAGATGGACATAATGGGGATGACTCTTAGGCACCATTATAGGTAATCTTAGCTTCTCCTTTGCAGGAATAAGTTTCATATTGGCAAACCCTGAGATCAAGGGGCTTGGCTTATTAAATTTAAAGTTCCTAATACTTGAAAGAATATCAAGAATTCCCCATGTTGGAAACTATATTTCCACATTCCACACACACACCCCAGTGCCTCAAGGGGACTTTGCAATTTTTTTTTTTTATTTTCTGCCCAAAATACTTTGGGATGCATCAGTGTCTTACCTTAACCTGTACAGAATAACAAGATCTCATTCCCAACTCTAGGTTCCATGTAATTATGTTGCTTAAATAAACTGGCCATATAGGTTAAATTAGATAGTGTATACAGAAAATATAAATTTTGTACCAAATGAACATCTCTTCCTTTGGTCTTCAACACAGGAGTTCAAGTTTTAAAATACAGTCAATATCATCCTTTACCCTGTATTCTCATTTACCTTAGTCCTAACCAAGTCCATTTCATTTATATCTCTAACTGAAGTCTGATCTCTTTTCCAGCTTCTTTAACAGTTGCTGCATAGAATAATACTGACTTTCAGAGCTGCAGAATTCTCTCAGTCTCAGGGGTCACACACATACCCTAAGTTCCAGGGAACTACCAGGTTATATAGAAAAAGCTCAGCAGCTCAGAATTTAGAAGTAAAAGTTAAAACTCAGGAATAGATGTAACTGCTATAAGAACTTACAATCTAGGAACCTTTCCAGTAAGTCTTATTGAACATCCTATACTTGTTAATCATCAGTTGCCCAATCTCTGCCTCCTTTCTATCCCCTGATAATCTATGCTCTTGAATTTAATTCTCAGAGTTTGCTCATTATAGTTGGTCCATATTAGTGAGGCCTTACAGTATTTACCATTTTGTTTCTGGCTTATTTCACTCAACATAATATCCTCAAGGTTCATTCACCTAGTTGCATGCCTCATAACATCATTCTTTAATGCAACCACTCAATATTCCATTGTATGTATACACCACAGTTTACCTTTCTGGTCATCAGTCAGTTCATGAGGCTATTTCCATCCACTGGAAATTGTGACTAATGCTGCCATAAACACCAGTGTGTAAATGTCAATATATGTCCCTGCTTTCAGTTCTTGCAAGTATATAACTAACAACAGGGTGGCAGGCTCATAGGCAGCCCTGTACTTAGCTTCCTGTGGAACCACCACACTGGGGCTGTATTGATCTACTTCCCTACCACCAGTGAATAGGTATCTCTCTCTCCATGTCTTCTCCAGCATTTGTATCTTTGTTTATTTCTAAACATTTTTATTTGCATACCATACAATCCCTCCTAAGTGAATGATCAATGGCTCTTTGTATAACTACACAGTTATGCATTCACCACCACAATCTATATGAGAACATTTCCATTTCTTCTACAAATAAAGAGAGGAAAAACAATAAAAACATAAAGAAAGAATTAAAAAATTAAAAGAAGAAATAACAGCAGGAGTTCCATTCCCTCCATAATACCCCCCATTGACATTTAGCTTTGATATATAGCTTTTATTACAATTAATGGAAGAATGTTACAATGTTACTGTTAACTATATACCCTAGTCACACTGACTGTATTTTTTCCATATACCATCTCATTTTCAATACCTGGCAATGGTGGCATTCATTTGTTCTCCCTCATGTAAAAAGTTTCTTATATTGTACACTTAATCACCCACATTGCCCTCTCTAGGTTTCACTAGGTTAATCACCCTCATTGTCCTCTCTAGGTTTCACTAGGTTATATAGTCTGTTTTTATCCTGTAACTTTCTTTCTTTTATATATGCCCTAGCTTTCCTCTTTCACACATAATCACACTCAGCTTTAATATACTTACAATATTATGCTACCCTCAGATAATATTGTGCTATCCATTTCTGGATCTTTACAATCAGTCCTGTTAAACATTCTTTACTCCTTTAGTATCAAATAACCAATTTGTACCCTCTTTCCATCTCCTGATAAACTGCCTTCTCAACTCTCAGAGTTTGCTCATTATAGTTAATTCATGTTGGTGAGACCATACAGTGTTTGTCCTTTTGCTTCTGGCTAATTTCATTCAACATAATGTCCTCAAGGTTCATCCCATGCTGTTGTATGTGTCATGGCTTTATTCCATTTTGCAGCTGTGTAATATTCTGTAATATGTAATTACCATAGTTTGTTTAGCCACTTGTCCATTGATGGACATTTGGGTTGTTTCCATCTCTTGGCAATTGTGAATAATGCTGCTATAAACATCAGTGTACAAACATGCATTCATTTCCCTACCTTCAGTTCCTCTGAATATATACCTCGTAATGGGATTGCTGGATCATACAGCAATTCTATACTGAACTTCCTGTGGAAGTAACAAACTGCCTTCCAGAGTGGTTGCATCATTCTATATTCCCACCAGCAGTAAATAAGTGTACTTGTTCTCCAAATCTTCTTCAGCACTTGTAGTTTTTTTTTTTTTCTGATAATAGCCATTCTAGTAGGTATGAGATGATATCTCGTGGTTTTGATTTGAATTTCCCCAATAGCCAATAAAGTTGAACATCTTTTCATATGTGTTTGAGCCATGTATATTTCCTCTTTAGAAAAGTGACTGTACATGTCTTTCGCCCATTTTTAAATTGGGTTATTTGTCTTTTTGTTGTTGAGTTGTAGAATCTCTTTATATATTCTGGATATTAACTAGCATTTTGTTTCCAAATATTGTCTCCCATTGTGTTACCTGCCTTTTTATTTTCCTGACAAAGTCCTTTGATGTGCAAAAGTATTCAGTTTTTATGAGATCCCATATATCTATACCTTTTTTCATTGCTTATATTTTGGGTGTAAGGTCTAGAAAACCACCTCCTATCACAAGATCTTTGAGATATTTCCCTACATTTTCTTCTAAAAGTTTTATAGTCTTAACTCTAATGTTTAGGTCTTTGATCCATTTTGAGTTAATTTTTGTATAAGATGTGAGATAGGGGCCCTCTTTCATTCTTTTGCTATGGATATCCAGTTTTGGTATGCATATCCAGTTTTGGTATGGATATCCAATCACCACTTATTAAAGAGGCTGCACCATCCCAGTTGAGTCAACTTGGCCACCTTATCAATGATCAGTTGTCTGTAGATGCGATGGTCTATTTCTGAATGCTCAATTCAATTCTATTTGTCATTATACACATATCTTTAGTCAGTACCATGCTGTTTTAACTACTATAGTTTTGTATTATACTTTAAAGTTAGGAAGCATAAGACTTCCCACTTCATTCCTCTTTCTGAAGATATTTTTAGCTATTCAGGGCATCCTGCCCTTCCAAATAAATTTGACTACTGTTGTTTCTCTTTCTAAATAGTAAGTAGCTGGGATTTTAATTGGTATTGCATTAAGTCTATAAATCAATTTTGGTAGAATTGATATCTTACTATATTTAGTCTTCCCTTAGGTCTTCCTTGATTTCTTTTAGCAATTCTTTGTAGCTTTTTTTTGTGTGTGTGTACAGGTCACTTATGGCCTTAGTTAAATTTATTCCTCAACATTTTATTCTTTCTGTTGCTATTTTAAATGGAATTTTTTTCTTGATTTCTTCCTCAGATTCCTATACATTACTAGCATATAGAATCATTATTGATTTTTGTGTATCGTTCTTGTATCCTGCTCCTTTGTTCTACCCATTTATTACCTCTAGTAGCTTTGCTGTAGACTTTTCAGGATTTCCTATACATAGAATGATGACATCTGCAAACAGTGAAAATTTTACTTCTTTCTTTCCAATTTGAATGCCTTTTATTCCTTTTTCTTGCCTAATTTCTCTAGCTAGACCCTCCAGCACAAGGTTAAATAACAATGATGACACTGGGCATCCTTGTCATGTTCCTGATCTTAGATGAAAAGTTCTCCACCTTTCCCCATTGAGTATGATGTCAGCTGTGGGTGTCCATTATATTCTTTTCATCATGTTGAGGAAGTTCTCTTCTATTCCTATATTTTGAAGTATTTTCCTCAAGAAAGAGTGTTGAACTTTGTCAAATGCCTTTTCTGCATCAATTGAGATGAACATGTGTTTTTTCACTTTGATTTATTGATGTGGTATATTATATTAATTGATTTTCTTATGTTAAATCACCCCGAATACTGGAATAAAACCCACTTGGTCATGGTGTATAATTCTTTTAATGTGCTGTTGGATTCAATTTGCGATTATTTTGTTGAGGATTTTTGCATCTACATTCATTAAGGAAATTGGTCTGTGATTTTCTTTTCTTGTGGTATTTTTGTCCGGCTTTGGTATTAGAGTGATGTTGGCTTCATAAAATGAGTTAGGTAGCTTTCCCTCCTCTTCAATTTTTTTGAAGAGTTTGAGCAGGACTGGTAATAATTCTTCCTGGAATGCTTTCTAGAATTAACATGTGAAGCCATCTGATCCTGGAATTTTATTTTGGGAGAAGTTTTTAATTACATATTTAATCTCTTTACTTGTGATTCATTTGTTGAGGTCTTCTATTTCTCAAGTCAATGCCAGTTATTCATGCTTTTCTAGAAAGTTGTTCATTTCATCTAAATTGTCAAGTTTGTTAGCATATAGTTGCTCATAGTTATCCTTTCATTTTCTCCTTTATTTCTGTAGAATCAGTAGTTATATCCTCCCTCACATTTCTGATTTTATTTATGTGCATCCTTTCTCTTTTTTACTTTGTCAACCTAGCTAAGTGTCCATCGATTTTATTGACTTTCTCAAAGAACCAACTTCTGGTTTTGTTGATTCTCTCTGATTTTTCCCATGTTCTCAATGTCATTTATTTCTGCTCTAATCTTTGTTATTTCTTTCCTTCTGTTTGCTTTGGGGGTCTGTTTGCTTCTCCTCAAGTTCCTCCAAGTGAGCAGTTAATTCCTCAATTTTTGTTCTTTCTTCTTTTTTAATATAAACATTCAGGTAATAAATTTCCTTTTCAGCACTGCCCTTGCTGCATCCCATCAGTTTTGATATGTTGTGTTTTCATTTTCATTTGCTTCAAGGTATTTACTGATTTTTCTGGTAATATCTTCCTTGACCCACTGATTGTTTAAGAGTACATTGTTTAGCCTCCATATATTGGTGAATTTTCAAGCTTTCAACCTGTTAATGATTTCCAACTTCATTTCATTGTGATCTGAGAGACTTTTTTAATAATTTCAATATGTTTAAATTTATTGGGACTTGCTTTGTGACCCAATATGTAGCTTATTCTGGAGAATGATCCATGAGGACAAGAGAAAAATGTGTGTCCTGCTATTGTGGGGTGTAATGTTCTGTAAATGTTAAGTTTAGTTCATTTATCATACTATTCAAAATCTGTTTCCTCATTGATCCTCTGTCTAGATATTCTATCTATTGATTTGAGTGATGTATTGAAGTCTCCAACTATTATTGTAGAAGTGTCTAGTTCTCCCTTCAATGTCATCAGTGTTTGCATCATGTATTTTGGGGTACTGGCTTGTTGCATAAACACTTCTGATTGTTATGTCTTCTTGATGCATTGTCCCTTTTATTAATATATAGTGTCCTTCTTTGTCTCTTTTAATTTTTTTTACATTTGAAATCTAATTTTTCTGATATTAGTATAGCTACCCCTGTTCTTTTCTGGTTGTTGTTGGTATGAAAGAATTTTTTCCCATCTTTCACTTTCAACCTATTTTTTCCCTTGAGTCTAAAATGAGTCTTTTGCAGGAAGCATATAGATGGGTCCTGTTTTTTTAATCCACTATGCCAGTCTTTGGGCTTTGATTGGGGAGTTTAATCCATTAACATTGAATGTTATTGAAAGGTTTAGGAGGCGAAAGGGTGAGAAAGAAGGACGGTAGACTGGGAAATTTAAAGCAAGTGGGTTTATTTCTGTGCTCCCAGGCTGAGCTCACTGAACCCAAGATGGAGGGAGGTGAGTCAGTGCCTAGGTGATGGCATGGGCTGTTTTTAAGCAAGGGGGTCAGGTGACATCTGGAAGGGGTGGTTCTCCAGAAGTCAGGTGGCTGGAGGGGCGGTTCATCAGTTCTGGAAGTCAGGTGGTCGGAAGGGGCGGTTCCAGAAGCCATGTTGGGAGAAGTGACACAGCCTCCACAGCTCCAGTTGCAGTGCCCTTCCCCATTCCCCTGACCTAACATTCCAGCCTTTTTGTGATAATAGGGCATTGAGATTCTTCTGGCTACTTCCTGCTGTAATGGGGTGACGTGGGGTG